>JAHBCN010001484.1:0-77500 GCA_019359885.1 Listronotus oregonensis
CAAATATTTTTTTTTTATTTGTTTTTCCAACATGTAAAATATGTTATAATTTAAAGTTTATAACCTTTTTTTTTAAAAAACAAATATTTTCTCATTTGGGCCCTTTGGGTTCCGGCAACGTTTTTTTTTTGTAAACAATAAAATATTAGTATTAGCAAAATAGATAAGCTAAACAGATATTTTAAAAAGAAAGGGTTTTCCAAACCAAAATATTAAGGGTTAAATTAGGGGTACAACAAAACTACACCTAACAAGTTAATTGAAACAAGTGAAAACAAAAAAAATTGAAAATGGACAAAAAATTTGAAGATGTAAAAATAACGACCTAAATTCAAAATGTTTTTTCCCTTATTTCTCAACATATTAACGATATTTTTAAATAGTCCTAACTACCCTATGAATGGTTGACTTGGGTGGGGTGGAATTCTCTATACAACACCCCTGGCTGAAGATGTTGGATTTTCTTTAAATTGTTGGTTAACTGTAGCATCTCGTTGTCGATTTTCTTCAACGTACTTCTTGGGTTCGTGGTTTTTAAAACTTCCGAAATTAACAAATTTGTAACCAGTTTGTTGCCTTTCAGGAAAATTGTCGAAATACGTTTGCGCGGCTTTTTAAATTCTATTTTTTTGGAAATAACGTTGCAAAATATCAAGTTTTTCTTTAAATAATTAATCTTTTTACAAATTTTAAAAAATTTTTTTAATAACGTACCCGAGCTAACTTTGATAATGACGCTAGATGACATTCCCCGGAATCAAGGCCAACTGAGAAAATATTTTTTTTTTGGAGTGGATGGGTTAAAAACCCCTAAACTATAACATGTTATACATTGTTGAAAAATAAGAATAAAACACTATTTTGCACAAAATCAATATGGCGCCCATAAAAAAGTAAAGTTGATGATGATTCAAAAAAAGCCGAAACGTAAAAAAAAAAGTTGACTACTTGGTCATATTCTAAAAAAAAAGTTGCTTTAAAGGTTTTTAAAGTTTTTGAAAAATTTTCACTTATAAAAAAAATATGGCAGATTTTTCAAAATTTCTCAAAAACCTGAATAGATAGAACCATGTAGTAAACGGGATAAACTTGCTAACATAATTGTCCAAAACTTTCCCCATTTAACCGATTTTTTTTTCATGGGGGTTTTTTAAACCCCCTTTTTCCCCCCCAAAATTTTTGGGACAATTTGGGGGGGATTTGAAATTTTTTTCTGCCGTTTGCGAATTAAGAGACCGTTCCGGGTTTTTAAAAAAGATTTTTAATTTTTTTTTTTCTTAGGGGTTTTTAAAATTCCCCAAAAACCAACCAAAAATTTTCCAAGTTTTTAAAAAAACCCCCTTTTCAAATTTTTTAACCCCAAAATTAATTTATCCTCAAAATTTGTGGTTTAATATTTCTGACAAAAAATTCCCTTTAACCTTAATAATCAGTATTTCCGGTAGCCGAGTGCCGTGTGATTATGGTCCACAAAAATTCAGGGCCCTTATTTTTTTGGGGGGAACCCCCTAAAAATTCGGCCCGGGGGAATTATCAGGCTGATGGCTCTTATAGGGGGGAAAAAAACTTTTGACCTAAAAATTTTTTTTATATATTTTACCTTTTTATTTTAAATTTTGACATATAAAATTTTTTGGATGGAAAAAAAAACAAAATTTTGGGGGTTTTGGATGTAACCCCCCTGGGGGGGATCCCTTTCAAAATTGGGCTTTTTTAAACCCCCAAAAACCCCCGAAATCAAAAAATGAAAATTTGAAGAAAAAATTTTTTTAAAATTTACCCCCTTTATAATTATCTTTTTTAAAAAATGAAAAAAGAAAAAAATTTAAAAAAGGAAATTGAGTTTTTGGGGGAAATTCTCGGGTTCTCCCAAAGGCTTTGGCTGTTTGGGGTTTTTAAAAATTTTTACGTGTTTGTACTTAACCTCAAATAACGGGAAAAGGGTCCCCATTTTTCAACAAAAAGTGGGGGGAATTTTTTTTTAAAAAACATAAAAACCCCCTTTTAAAAAAATGACCCCCAAAATTAAAAAGTCTTTTTGGGGGAAATTTCAGAAAGATATAGTGAAAAATTTTTTTAAAAAAACTAAAAAATAGCAATAAAACTAATGTCATTTCTTTAAAAAGGGAAAATTAAAAAATTATTTCTTGCATCAATTACTTTACTTCTATGTTTTTTAACATCTTCTAAAAATTTTACTGATTAGAGATGCGGGGGTTTTTTTAAAAAATGAGTTTAAAAATTTTATTTTTTTTTTGTGTTTTTTAAAAAAAATTTTTTTTTTCATTTTAACCCCAAAACCATAAGAGATAAAAAAAAACAAAGAGTAGAAAAATTTAGCATTTTCTATAACGATTATTTTCCTTTTTTTTTTTTTGTGTGGCATAAAAATTGCCCATTTAAAAAACCGATTAAAATTTTCCCCATAGTGCGAGGACTGTTTTTAAAACCCTTTGCCCCCTTTTTTAAAAAATTTTTGAAGGATCTCAAGCCCTTCTAACATAAAATATGCTTGTACCCCCAAAAAATTCCCTTTAAAAAAAGTTTTTTTTTAGGTTTGGGAAAATTTTAAAATTTAAAAGAGTTACAAAAAAAATAGTTTTTTTAAAAATTTTTTTTTTTAAAATTTTTAAAAAATAAAAATAGTTTCAAATTTTGGCACACTAATTTTTCAATATTTGTCAAAAAGGGGTTTTGGGTTTTTGGGGGGTTTTTTTGGGTTTAACAATTAAAAATTATTTTTGGGGAGATCATAATCTGAAATAAAAATTTTAAAAACAAAAAGGGAGTCAAAGATATTTTTTTTTTAAAAATTTCAAAGGGATTTATTTTTTTAAAGGGGTTTTAAAAAAAGGGAAAGGGGGTTTAAAAATTTTTTTTTCTTGATTTTCCCAATAAAATTTTTAAAATTTGTTACAAAGTTTTTTTAAATTTTATTAATTATTTTTCCCCCCCAAAAGGGGGGAAAAATTTTAAAGGGGGTTATTTTCAAAAAACCCAATTTTTTATTTTAAAAGATTGGATATTTTCCCCTTAAAAAAACTTTTTTTTCAAAAAGGCCGAAAATACAAAATTTTAAAAGGGGTTTTTTTTTTCCCCAAAAACTTTTCCCCACCCGAATATAAATTTTTTTTGAAGGGGGGATAAACCCAATTTTTTTTAAATTTTTTAAAAAAACGGTTTTGGGGGTATAAAAAAATCAGTTTAACACCCCCTTTTTAAATTTACTGCCCGGTTTTAAAAATTTAGTTAATTCCCCCAAACATTTATGGATATTAAACCCTTTTTAAATTTATCGTTAAAGCATATGCCGATAAGATATTACGGAAGGTATTTGATTAACAGGATCGCTTTAAAAGAGGTATTTTTGTACCATCCAATAGTTAAAGTAATAACTGTTTTAAAGAGAATGGCGGGGGGAAAACCAAGAAAAAATACATCTTATTAGTCAATTCAAATTCGCTTTTGTCTAAAAGGTAAAAGAAGATGTAATAGAACAAAGTCGTAAGAGCAATTTTATAATTGACTCTGGTTCCTGGGTGACTAAGTATGAGAAAACTACAAAGTACTATTCAATTTAGGCTTGCGTTCTTAAAAAAGGGTCCATTAATCATGTGAGGCTAGAAAGGGAGAGAGGGGGTTCGGCAAAAAACAGGAAATATCACAAGAAGGAAGGGGGGTGTAGTGAGATATCGCGTGTATTTATTTTGTCGCTGAACGCGCGATTTCAAAACACGCGTGTGAACTCGACTCGCCATCGCCAGGCAACGATTCCCCATTTTTATTAAACGGTCCCTAATTTTCTAGAATTGAATTAGATTATATTAACCTGTAATTAAAAATAATATTCTAAAATTTTTAAGATACTTTGTCCTAAAAAAATACACACATGATTTTGGGTTAGGGAGGGGTAGTCCTAAACCTTACCACGTATCACCAGGGGGGAGTTAAAAAAATGCTATATAAACATCACGTAATTATTGGACGACCCCAAAGGAGCAAATTTGTCATCATTATCTCAAAATCTTTTATTATTAGTAAAAATATGTAAACTCTTTAACTCTTTTCCAGAGAATAAATTTCTGTATCCAAATGACCCCCTCAAGTGGTCTTGTTTTATTGCAAAATAAATACAAAAAAAAACAAATTTAAAAAAAAAACAAAGATTTTTTTTAGAGTTTTGTCTGAATTAAGATAGCTAAAGGCATTGCTATACAAAAAAAGAAAGCTGACGTCAGAACCTTTAAAATGAATATGGCTAAAAACATTTTTATTCAAATTTGACAAAGATATGATTTTTTAAAGTTTCTAACTTTTTATCAATTTTTGCCTATTTTTCTTTTTTATCGAGTTATTATTATTTTTTATAAAGAAGTATTTTTATTTGAAAAAAGTTGTTTTATAAAGTTACTTTATAGTAAAATATTATTTTTTTTAAGTACAGCAACAAATAGGTGTTAAATTAAATCCACTTGAATGGGGTAGGAAGTTTACGAAAAAATTGCTTAATGCATATTCCTACTAGCCAGATAGCTTGTACATTTTTTAAAGCTTGTCAAGCAAACTGTGCGTGTGCGAAATTTGGCAATAATTGTAATTTTTTTACAAAGAATGCGCAGGAATAAATTGCGAAAATGCAAGCGGTCTTAAGGTGGACATAAATGAAGATATAGGCCATAAGGTAGTATGATTGACGTCCTATAGTTTTTAAGTAATTTAAATAAATATGTATTACTTTTTTATTGGACATAACACTTTTCTTTTTATTAATATACAGAGTGATTCCTAAGTTAAAGCTTTTTTAACTGTATATAGAACTCATTAAAATAAACAACGAGTTTTATACACAGTTAAAAAAAATCTTATAAAATATTTTTCGGAGTCAAAATACTTTTAATTAATAAAAATAAAAATACTTTAGTATAAATAAAAAATCGACAAAAATTTTAAAAAAGTTCTTAAATTTAAACGATTATACCTCTCGTGGAATTTTTTTTTTATAAAAATATTTTTAGCCACGCTCTTTTTAGAGTTTTGACGTGATTTTTCTTTTTTGAGAAACAATACCTATAAGTAGGTAACATTAAAATGCTGATTTTTAGATCTAATTGTGTCTTTAATCGAACTTTTGACACAATTGTTCCAATATATCAAGGTACGTGCTCAAATGTCCTGCAGTTGTAAATGAGGCCATTACCTGCAATACTATCTATTGTCCGGCAACCGACTGCCGTTTGATTACGGACCACGATGATATGTTGCCCCGCCAATTAATTGTTACAGCATAGCTACTAATTATTAGATCTTAAGAATTAGTCTGCTTATAGCTTATATTTATTAACAAGACCCATGCTAAAACAAACCCATATTAATACTCTTGCTTGAACTGCAATAATCAAAAATATATATATATATATATATATATATATATATATATATATATATATATATATATATATATATATATATATATATATATATATATATATATATATATATATAAGAAAAAAAAAAAAAAAAAAAAAAAAAAAAAAAAAAAAAAAATTAAAAATTTTCTGCTGGTTATAAAATTGCTATCAATCAATCTTCTGACACCAGTTGACAGCATTGAAAATCCAAGGATTTGGGAAACGTTCAAACTTCCCCAAAAAGGGAAAACAAATGACAAACGGATATACTCTCGGAAGAAAAACAATTTACATTTATCTATCCGTGAATAGATTAAAAAAAAGTGTAAACAATTAAGAACTGTACCCATTAGAACATTTGATTCAGAGAAGGCTATAGGATGGCATGATATTATGGAACTTAAAGTCAAAAAGAGTGAGCCACTGACAATATTCTAAAAAAAAAAACCATCTTTAAGATGTAAAAAACCCCTTTAATTAAAGGGCAAAAATGTGTTATAAAAGTTTTTTCCTTTTTGGTTTTTTTTAAAAAAGGGAAACCCAAAAAAAAAAATTTAAAAAATTTGGTTTTTGGGAAAAATTTAAAAAAAAATACAAAGCATTTTATGTAAAGCTTCCCCACAAATAAACTATATTTTTTTGGGAGTTTAAATTATCTTTTATCTTTTTTTTTTTTTTTGGGAAAATTTTTTTTTTTTTCTCAAAAGCTACAGTTTTAAAAAAAGAAATTTTTTCCCCTACTTGGCATTTTTTTTTTTGGGAAACCTTAAAACCCCT
The DNA here is from genome assembly GCA_019359885.1 of Listronotus oregonensis. Taxonomy (NCBI): domain Eukaryota; kingdom Metazoa; phylum Arthropoda; class Insecta; order Coleoptera; family Curculionidae; genus Listronotus; species Listronotus oregonensis. The sequence continues at coordinate 6,186 of JAHBCN010001484.1, forward strand.
AGTAAAAAAAACCCTTTTTTGGGGGAAAAATTTAAATTTTTTTCCCTTTAAGCTCAAAATTTTAATTTTTTTTTTGTTACTTATTTTTTTATATAATACGGACGTAACTCATATTGCACTTTGTTTTTCAATTTTACAAATGGATGTATCTTATTTTGTTTTAAACTTTAAGGCATAGAAAAAACAAATGTAAAACTTATTATACCGGGTGTTGCTCCGTCAAGCGGGACATAGGGAATCCCATGTAAATTTTGAAGGGTCCAATGTTGGCTCCCCTAATTATTTTAGGGAAAATATTATTGGGTTTTTTAAAACACGAAAAGTTGACCCAGTGTACAAATTTCAGCTCTTCTCAGTCCGCCAGAAAAGAGAAAAAAATGTAAAATAAGTTACGAATCCTATTTTTCACGCCCCTGTTTTTTGAAGTTTATAAAAAAACCCCCGGGAAAAAATTATTTAACCTCTTACTCTCAAGTTGTCGGGTCAATGTCACTTTTTTTTTCTACTCAAATCAAGAAAAATCACTATTAAAAAGGGGGTTTTTTATCGGGGAAATAGTTATCGAAGGTAGCGGACATGTTGCACCCTATTTTCCCAATAGGAATCCAAGTAAATCGACAATAGAACGGCAAAAAAAAAAATTTTGAAACTACAGGCACAGTAATCAATAATTGTAAATGTAAAGAAAATCGACTGAAAATCAGAGACAAATTGTACAAAACGGGGGTTTTTTGGGCGTGATATTTTGTGTGGGGAGGCCGAAGGAAACATTAGCACGAGACAACTGGAGGACATTACTGGACAAAAACCACACCACAATATCAAAAATTTTTTAAAAAAAGATGTAAATACCACGCTTACAAGTACAAAAGACCCCAAAATTAAGAGACGGAGACGAAATACGACGGGGGGAAATTTTTTGCTTTGAGATGGGGGGAAAAAGGGCCATCGGGGGCAGGGGTTTTTTTTAAAAAAATTTTTTCTTTACTGACGAATCCCCTTTTACATTGAACAACGCCCCAAAATTCAAAATTGCCGGTACTGGAGTAACGAAAACCAAAATCGATTTGTTGAGACAAGGACTCAATATCCAAAAAAAAAATTTAAAGTTTTGGGGGAATTTTCGGCCCCCATATCCTTGGACCATTTTTCCTTGCCCCAAATTTGAATGGGGGTACTTTCTGGAACTTTTGAGGAAAAAATTTTGCTTGCTTTTTCAACCCCTTTCTCGTGAAAATCAAAGATTTGGTATCAAAAAGGGGGGGGGCCCCCAAAAAGTACCAGAGCTGTGCGCGAATACTTGAACAACGCATTTAATAACGACCTCTAGGCCCGAACCACGCAATATCTTTTCCAGCCAGGTCTCGGATCTTTCGCCAAACGATTTTTTTTTATGGGGACATTTAAAAAAAAAGCTTTATACTAATAAAAAATATGAAAATTTGACCCGCTAAGGAAAAGTTTTTTCCGCTGAATGGCCAGAATATCGATGTCCAACCCCCAAAAGTAAGAAATGGTTTTATAATCGTTTGGGTTATTGTCTGGCTGTTAATGGGGGGAATATTTGAGCATTTGATTTTAAAAAATGATATTTTCGTCATAAATTGATTTCTAAATGTAGAAAAATTTGTTTTATTGTCTTGCGTAACTGTGAGTGCATGTGTTGGAATTAGCTGTAAAAAAAAATGAAATGCGAGGATTTTTTTTAAATTCCCCTATAAAATTGTTTGGGGGTTTTGGGGGTGACATTATAAATTAACGATCTAAATTTATGATAAAACGATATGGGGGTTTTTTTTTTTGATTTCTAGAGTACAGGGGGGAAAAGAGATACTACGTTGCAAAATATTTAAGCAGTTTACTCTTTACTGGTTGGTTGAAAAATGCTCAAATTTTCATTTTGGGTGGAAATTATTGTGCTCTTTTAATAAATCCCCCCAAAAAAATTTTTTTTTTAAAAAAAATTTGGGGGGGCCAATATTTGACTACTTCAAAATTTAAGGGTTCCCTATTCCCGCTCGGCGGGGAAAAAACCCGGTATATATTTAATTAGACCGCACTTATGTGCAGTTATTCCTAAAAATAGACACCCTAGCTCTGTAACTTTTTTTTCTAGAATAAGTTAAACATTTTGAAAATATTTTAAAAACTCTCTCCTGTAAAATTGAAAAAAAAATTACGTCACTTTGTGATTTTGACGACAATTTGTTTAAAATTAGAAAATTTTGACTAAAAAAAAAGGGAAACTAAAAAAAATTTTGGGGCTTAAATGTATAATTTATTTACAAATTTTGGAAAAAGTAGAAAATAGCTACTGATATGTTTGGTTTCGAAAAGGTAATTTGAAAAAAAATTTTAAAGCCCATCTTTTAAATTTTTCTTTTTGAAAAAATTTAATATATCACAGTAGGTGCCCAAAAACCCCTGAAAAAAAATTAGGCCTTTCCTGCAACATTATTTTTGGAAATCCGGCACCCGGGTCCCTTTTTGCCCCCTCCCTAAAATAAATCCCCCCCCAAATTTAAATTGGACAGATACTAAAAATTTGGGGTTTTTAAATTTGCGGGATAGCTCATATTAATTAAAGGAAGACCCCAGCAAATTTTTCATGGAGGGTTTTTTGCTTGAATTGCAGTATAATTACGTTTTGGCTTTTTGGCAATAATTTTTTCCCCAGTGGAATTTAAATTTAAAATTTTGGTTAAAAATTTTTAAATTTAAAAAAATTGACATGGTTGGGTTATTTTGCGAAAATTAATCAATATAAAACCCTTTTTGGGAAAAAGTATTAGAAAGAAAAAACAGCATTTAATATACCCGAGCTATTTTTAAACCAAATGTTGGGCCCCCGGTTTGATAAAAAATTAAGTTTCCTTTCAAAACTTCTTTTTTTTGGGAAATTTAAAAATGTAAAAATTAAAAGGGAAAAAAAAAATTTTAAAACACAAAAGGGGCTACAATTTTGGGGGGTTTCTTTACAAATACAGTGTAGGGGGAAAAAAAAATTTTAACCTCCGGTTTTTCCCTTTTTTGTTTTTTTAAAAAAAAATTTGGAATTAAGTTGCTTTCACCCTCAAAAAAAAAAAATTTTAAAAAAGTTTTTGAAAAAAAAAATCTAAATTGGTCCCCAATTTTTTTCGTTTTTAATTTTTTTTGGAGTTATTTTAAAAAAAAATTTTTTTTAAAAAAATTTTAAAACCAATTGTATTAATTTTTTTGAAGACGTTGAAAAGTTTAAAATACATCCAAAATTTGTTTTTTTTCGATAAAAAAATTTTAAAAAGTTTTTAAAAAAATACTTTTTTGAAAATTCGTTGCTTACCTGCTACATACCTGAATAAACCCAAAAAGTAAAAAAAAAATTTTTGTCAACTTTTTAATTTACTTTTTTTTTTGTTAGTTATTTAAACATTTTTTTGGGGGTTTTAAAAAAAAATAATGGTTGTAATCATTTAATAAATACAAGTAATTACATTAAACTACATAAGGGTTTTTTACAAATTGGGGAAAAATTTTGGGAAAAAAAAAAAAGTCTAAAAATACGTTTTTAAAACAACACATTGGGAAAAAAAACTAATTTTTTTTAAATTTTTTGTAAACAGACCCCCGCCCGCTTGCCCCAAAAACCCAAACGGTTATAAAAATTTGGTTCTTACTTTGAAGTTGGGAAAGGGGCCCCCAAAAAATCGCACGCCGCTGAAATTAAAATTTTAACCCCTTCCCCCCAAAATTTTAAAAATCAAATTTTTTAAAAAAAATTTTTTTTTTAAAAAGGAAAAAATCTTTGGGGAAAGGGGGAGGAGACCAGCTGGGCCCAAAATTTTTGGGGGTAATTTGGGCCCCTTTGGGGTCCTTTAAAACATTTTGAACTTTCCCCCTTTTTTTTTCTGAATTGTGTGCAGGGAAAAACCCTCCCTTTGAAAAAATGTCTTGATTATCAGGTGCAACTTTTCCAAACCCGGGGCCCCCCGGTTTTGGAAAAAATTCTAAAAAAATTTCTGTTCCCAAATTGTTATTCAAGAAAAAAAAGGGTTAATAATGCGATTTAAAAATACCCCCCCAAAAAAATTTTCCCTTTTAGGGTATTTAGGGCCCCTTTTAGATACAAATCTGTGTTCATTTTTTTTTTTTCCGGGGGCTGATGTTTTGAAAATTTTTCATTGTTTAAAGGGGGGTTCGTCAATTTTAAAAAAAAAATTTGGGAAGAAGTCCCTATTGTTATTCGCCAAATTTTCCCTAACCAAAAAAAAAATTTTTTCGGTCTCATCGCCTTCCCTTTAATTTCCCCCTGTCTTTGATATTTGTACGGGGGGAAAATTTATATTTCTTTAATTTGCGGGTACTGTGCTGTGATCGCCCCAAAAACTTTTTTCCAAATTTGCTAATTCCTTTATTTTGTTCTACATGAAGTAAAAACCCAAAACGGGATAAAATTTTAAAAATACATTTTAAAGTTTCATTAAAAAAGGGAAAGAGAAAAACCCAACTTAACTTTTAAACAAAAAGCTAAACTATACATTTTGTCCTTGCCCCTTTTTCTACAATAACCCAGAATGCCCCAAGAAAAAAAAAGAAAAAAACTTTAAATTAACAAAAAAAAAAAAAATTATAATTTTGGCTTAACATTTTATTTAGATAAAAAAAAAAAACCTACCCTTTAATTTTAATTAAAAAACTGTTTTAAACATACATTTTTTCGTACTTGCAATGGGAAAATCCTGGGAAAATCTTAAAGACGTCATAATAAGCATAGTAACTATACAGGGTGCCACATATTGAGTGCATGCATGGGGTTTCCCCGGAAACCAAAAGGGGGAAGAAGTGGGGTTAAAATATGGCAAAGTTGCGCATTTAGGTGCCTAACAACATGCCGATTAGAAATTTAAAAAAATTTCCCGGGAGTACTTCCGAGACCCCCGGGAAAAAAACGAAACGATTTTTTTTTTTTTTTTTCTGACATTATTTAAAAAAGTATGGAAAAAAAAAAATTTTTTGGGGCCACTTCTTTTAAAAAACAGGTTGAGAGTTTTTTTAGGGTTTTTTTGTTGAACATCAACTTTTTTTTTTTAAATGCGGCACACAATTGTTTGTTGCTTTTTTTGAAGTTTTTAAAAAACCAATTACAATGATGTATAACACCTAAATTTTTCTTTTAAAATTTCCATATTTTCCATAAGAGACAATGGTAAGACAAAAACGCACATCATTTCTTATGGGGGCGTTCCATATTTGTTTAAATATTAAGCGTTAAAATTTTTTTAATTATAATGGGGTTAAAAAATTTTTAAAAAAAACCCAGGTCCTTTTTTAAAAAAAATAAAGTTGATGATGGTCAAAAAAAAAACGAAAGTCCGAAAATCTCTCAACGCTGTTTTGTAGTTTTTAAAAGGGTGGCCATGAAAAGTGTGTTTTTTTTTCATATCTCTTTAAATAATGTCAAAAAAAAAATTAAAAGGGTAAAACTTGCATATACGGTTTTCTTCTATTTTTGGTTTTTTTGGGGAAAATTTTTTTATATAGTCATATTCTGGGGTTCCTCGGGGGATTGCAAAATACGGGGCGGAGAAGAGAAATTATGTGTTTTAATATTTTTTATTTTGATTTTAAATATAAAATTACCATTGTTTTTTCCATAAAAAGCAAAAAACCCCCCTTTTTGACAAGAAACGTCAGCGTGCAGTGTTGCCAAATGGAGGTCTGTTTTAATACGTCCCCAAAAAATAATTAAATCATATTTTTATAATTGGGGAAAAAAAAAAGGGTTTAACAGGAGAGATTTTTATCTAAAAAAGATATTCCCATATAAGCATGCGCGGTTTTTTTTTAAAACGCCCCCGAATTTCAGACAAATTTAAAGTTCTAGTCGGTCATGGTTAGTTTTTGGTTACAAAGCACTTTTTATTTTCCCCAATTATATTTCAGATGTGCGGGGACGTATAAAAAAGGACCCCCTGCTTTAACCAGAATTAACCATGATCGCCCTTTTTTAGAAAAAAATCAAACGCCCTCAATTGGTCATGGTTAGTTTTGGTTAGTTGTGGTTACATTTCAGATAAAAAAAAAGCCCGTTCTGTCTCATGGTTAGTTCTGGTTAAAAACCCTTTTTTTCCCCCCCCAATTATATTCAGAGGGAAAAAGGGGGGACTTTTTTAAAAAAAGGGCCCCGTGCTTTTTTAACCAACCAAATTCCTGACCCCCTTTTAGACAAAATTAAAAGCCCTTAGTCGGTGGGGGTTTTTTTGGGGTTAGTTGTGGTTAGCCCCTTTTTTTTTTCCCAAAATTAAAGTTCAGACATAAAAGAAATATCAAAAATTTAAAAAACAACACCCCCAAAAATTTTTAAATCCGGCAACACTGTTGATACTTATTTTAAATTTGACAGTAGAAAAAATTTTTTAATCAATTAGATATTAGATTTCTAACCTATATATTTTTTTTTTATTTAACTTAAAAGGTTTTTTTCCAGATTTTCTCGTATTTTGTAAAAATTTTTTTTGTGTGTGTCATTTTTAGTGAATAATTATTAATCTATACTTTTTACCCCCCAGCACCCCCCATTTACCCAAAAGGGGGCCCTAAGCTTGTTTAAAAAAAAAAAAAAATAAACCCTTTAAATTTTTTCTTTTAGTATATTTGCAATCCCCGGGACCCTGAAAATGACTATATAAAAAAATTTTTTTAAAAAAATTTTTAAAAAAGGAGAAAAAACCCCCTATGCAAGTGTTACCAAAATTAAAACGAAATCACAAATTTTTGGTTTTTTTTTCCGGGGGCTTCCCGGGAAAAAAATGGAATTTTACAACTTTCACTCGGATGTTGTTAGGGGGCCCAAATGGCAACTTTTATAATTTAACCCACTTCGTATCTCTTACGGTTTCCCCAAAAAAACCCCTGCATCACCCCCGAATCTGTGGCACCCTGTATATGGAAAAATCAAAAAAAATTTTTTAGTTTACTAAAGTTTTATTTAGTCCAACTAAAAATTTTTTCGAAACAAACGAAAAAAAAAACTTCTTTATAATGTACACACCGAAAAAAAAAAAAAAAAAACATCAGCGAACAAACGTTTTTTTTTTTAGTGTAGACAGAAAAGCGAGCAAACGTTTGGGTTTTTTCTTGTTCATTTCATGTTCGAGAAATCACAAAAATTTTATGTACACACCGAAAAAAAAAAATCAAAACAGACGTTTTTTTTCAGTGTAGACAGTTTAAAAAAACGAACAAACGTTTGGGTTTTTTTTCGCACATGTTCCCGTGAACTTTGGTAGATCAAAGAGAATTTTTGTTTTTATAGTCATCCATAACTATTCCCCAAAAAAGTCAAACAAGAGTAAACAAACTTTTGGGGGGTTATTTAGAAAAAAAAAAGGGGAACAATAGACAAAAACACATACAAAGAAAGTAAAAAAGAACGAATGTTTTTTTTTTTTTTTTTTTTCGGTGTGTACATACCTAAAAAAGGGAAAAAAAATTTTTTTCGTCGTTATCCAAAACTTTTCCAACTGGTAAAAAGAGAATGAACAAATATTTGATTCGCTATGTAAAAAAATTTTAAAGCAAAAAAACAAAGAACACATACAAACGGGGTAAAAAAAAATTTCACCCCCACATTTAAAATTTAAAAGTCTTTTTTTGGGGCCTGATTTATATTCTTAAAATTTTTAAAAAAAAAACCCCTTTTTTTAATTTTAAAGGGGCCTTTTTTTAATAACTCTATTGGCCCAAAAAGAAAAAACCTTTAAAAATAAATATTGCAAAAAAAATATTCCGTCTACTGCAACCCAAAAAATTTTTCCTGGGCTCAGACCCAGCAAGAAGAATTCTCTGAACTTAAGTGTTGGGATACTGGTCTCTGATTGGCGCATTTCCCCCCCCTTTTTTTTTTTTTGGGGGCGAAGGGGGGAAAAAGGCGTTAAAAAAAAACGATGCCCCCATTTTTAAAAGATTACACGTTTTTTTTAAATCGGGGGAAAAAAACCCGGGGTTTTTGGGGTTTTTATTTAAAATGGCATATCGGGTTTAAAATTTTTTTTTTTTTTCCCCTTTTAAAAAAATTTTTATTTCATGACTGGCGAGACTAACTAAAAAAAAAATTATTAAAATTCAAGCCACCAGGTTTACTTAAATTCCCCTTTTTTCCCTATTCATTTTATAAAATGGTCGTTTTTTTTAGGTTAAATTTTTTTTAATTTTTTTTTTCTTATGTATTAAAAACCCCCAATGTAAAGCGTTAAAATTTTTTTCAAAAATTCCCCCCCTATACCTACTTGACTTAACGTCGTAAAAAAACTAGGTTTTGGGCCCCAAAAAAAATTTAAAAGGGATTAACGGCACTTTTTAAAAAAAAAAAAAATTAAAAAAACCCCCTTTTTAAAAATTTTTTTTTTGGATCAAAATTGGCAAATTTAAAAACCCCCCACCAAACTTTCCCCCCCAAAAAAAAATTTTAATTCCCGGGCGAAGGCTATCTCAGCTGTGACCAATAGAACTAAAAAAGTGTGGTGGTTTACATTCAAATTATTTTTGCTTGTGAAACCCCGGGCTAACTAAATATCCCCTTTTTTTTTTTTTTCGTTTAAAAATAAAAGATAGAGATACAAAAAATTTGGGGGCTTGGTGCCAAAAAATTTTTGGGTTTTAGCCCAAAGTTTTTTCTGTATGGGGGGGAAAAATAGAGAGTTTCTGGCCCCAAAAACTTAAAAAAAATTTAAAAAGAAAATAGGGAAATATTAAAAAAAATTTAATAACTGAAATCTGTCAATAAAAACGTGACAATTTATCTCTGTATCACAAAGCAGAATTTTTTAAAAAAAGCATTGTCCCCCCCGGGCCAGGCTGAGATTTAAAGAACCTACATTTTTTTTTATGTATGCCCCAAAAAAGACTTTTTTCGCGTTCTTTTGCCTTTCGAAAGTTGGTTCTTTTTCCCCAAAAAATTACACAAAGATTACACAGATTACACTCAGATTACACGTATTACCCCGGGGTTACACAAAAAACAGGGGGGTTCACAGATTACACAGGGATTACACGGAGATTACACGAATTAATACAGAGATTACAAAAAATTACAAAAAAGATTGCAAATTACACAGAATTCACGGTTTAAAAAGCTTGACCAGATTCTCGCTGGGGTTTTCCCCCTTGGGTCTAAGCAGTTGCATTTTTTAATAACAATACCTTTGTCTCAAACTTTTGGACGATATTCTGAACTTTGTCTTACTTGGAATATATCTGCCGGGAAAAAAAACCCAGAGAACATTCGAATACTCTTCGATAAATTTTTTTCCCTGTAATACCATTTAATCATTGTTTTTTTTTTCTTCAAAAAATGTAAAACGGATGACTAATACAAAATAAAAAGTCAATTAAAAAAATTGACAAGACATTTTATTTATTACTGGTGGATTCATTTAGGTATTTAGCAGGTATGCAACGATTTTACAAATAGTTTTTTTTAAATAACTTTTAATTGCTTTATCAGGAAAAAAAAAAATTTAGAATGTGAGCTAATCTTTTCAACGTCTTTAAAATAGTCTAATACAATTTTTTTGGAAAAATTTTTTAAAAAAGGGCCAATATTTCAATGTATCAAAATTTACATGGGATTTCCTATGGCCAGCCTGGCGATGCACCACCCGGTAGATAAACTATCAACGAAAACTTTTTGTTAAATGTTTTAAAAGACAAAATTACCTTCTGGTCTGAAGCCACCTTTAAGTTTTTAATTAGTTAGAATTGTAAGTTATTTTTTTCTATGCTATGTTAATGTCTTAAAGTTGATGAGAGAACGGGATACCTCGAAATAAACGAAAGATTGTTGCTTAAACTCGAGCCCTTAAACGAGAGAAAAATGTCGTCCCTCGTCTTGATGGCATCACCACTTTCTAACGAACGAGGTGGGCGTTTTGTATAAAAGAGACTTATTTATGTAAATACATAGCTTAGAATAACCTCATAAGATTTTTGTCAAGAGCCAGAATCCGTTGTTACAATTGAGGTGATCCCCGGAAGAAGGGCCCATAAGCCTATGGGCCGTTTTTCCGCAGATCGTTTAAATCGATCCGCCATGATTTCATGTGTAGCCGGCCAAGTTTGGGGAACAATGTCGCAAACCCCCTGTCATTTGATGAACAAAATATTTAATGCCATTTTGACAAAGTTTGGGTTTGCGTCAGTTGTTTGTTTGTTTTTCGTTAAATTAAATGTCTTCATTGAGGATGGATTCTGACGAAGAGTTTTAGAAAAAAACTAACAACATCTAAGAATACTAAGTACGAGAGAAAAAGAAAAATTAAAAGACAATCCGGAAAAATGTAAGTCACCTCGGCATGTGACGTTGCAGCTAAGTCATTTCAGGTAATCACAAATTGATGTCATGAAAAAAAGTTTTAATCGTTTAAAGTCGATGATCAAAAACATTTATTTGAACACTTTATTCAACAAAGTCTCAACAGGACTCTTTGTTAGCAGTGTATGAACAAACTGAATGTGAACCGTAAGCGACTCAAGATTAATCCAAAAGTTTTACGGGCGTTTACATGGGAATATGTTATGTCTCACAAGGGTGACAGAATAAAATCATGTCGGACCATGATCCAAAAACTTTTTCAGGTCTCTGTGAAGCGCATTCGTGTAGTATAAAAGAAGATAACTGAGGGAGATTAATTTACAGAAAAGCGGGGGACACATGCCAACGGACCCTAAAAATTTTCTCCCAACATTGAGTTGCTTAAAGCACATTTGGAAACTATTCCGTCTAAAAAAAGACATTTTTCCCAACACAAAGCAGATCTAAAATATTTTGAAAATCCCGAATTAAATATTAAAAAGCTATATAAGCTTTTTATACAATACTATAAAGAAAAGACAGGCACAAATCTAAGTTGACTATGGACAAAATCTACCTGTTCGGAAGCTCAATGTTACAGTACAGTTTTATAAACGTCTACTTTGGTGTTATCTGTTTAATATACATGTTCACAACGATGGGTCGTCTTTTATGTACACGTTTATGGAAGGACAAGGCAAAAAAGGCGCCGATTCTGTTATTTCGTTCGTCTATGATTGCTTGTGCAAGAAAATTAATGGAGACGTCACTGAAATCGTATTTTTGTCATATGCGTGTGGAGGACAAAATAAGAATATTTCAATGGTTAAATTTGGAATGTGGCTGGCACAAAAGTTTAACGTTAATATTCGCCATATATTTCCTGTTCGTGGCCATTCCTTTAACCAGTGCGATCGCAATTTTGGGCTGGTAAAGTCATCGTTAAAAAAGAAGGAAAACATAAAGCCATATTTGGAAGCAATAGTACATTGTCGGAAAAATCCGTCTCCTTTTAATGTTGTCATGGACAGAACGCTAATCAAGAATTGGACTGAGAGCCTGAAAGGACTTTTTCTAAAAAAGCCAAAAACAAAGGGACTTCTTTTCAACATTCAACAGTATGTACAAATGAAATACAAAAAAGACGGAACATTGGCTTGTTCTAAAACATACATGGAAAATTACCCACCATTTACTTTTTTACATTACTACCAATTTACATTTGGAAAGGAAGGAATCTACACACAAACATTGCTCTTCAAACTATGCCAGTGGTTGGAATAAAGCCAACGAAGGAAAAAGACGTGAGAGATCTTTTTTCGTTTTTGTCCCAAGAAGATGAACAATGGATACGTTGGATATTAGAAGACGTTTCTGTATAACTTTCTTTTACCTCTGTATGTAAAATAATTTATCGTAATGTCTAATGGTTAATTAATAAAACAAATTTTCTTACTTTATTTGTCAAATAAACGTTTTCTTAAACCTGTTTTATACTTTCGTAAACGTCCTGTGGAAAAAGGGCACATGGCAGGCTCATTTTAAAAAATTATATTTATATAAAAATATACATATATCTTGGAAACATCTTATTCTAACTTTAGTTTAATTACAATATTTTTATTCTAGCTTTCAATAAAGATCAGAATGTTTAACTTTGTTTTTAAAATAACTGTTAAATTTTTAATTGCTTTTTTCTCAAAACCGGCATATGGGCCCTTTTTCTGGGAATGGCTTCAATTTGTAAATAAAAATATACAACATAGTTACTAGTTACAGAAAAGTATTACTTGTCCATTAAAATATACAAAGGAAAAGAAAACTTACGTCAGCGAAATCTCTATTACTGATCTTTTAAGATGTCAGCAAACAATTTTATTTTTATCGTGTTTTGCACAAGCTACAATTGAAGCTTTTTAAATTGCTTTCTCTTCCGGTAAAATCCATATCTCTTCAGAATGTGTTTCCTACTCTATCGAATCCGTGTTGTGTTATTGTTGTAATAGTGACCATATCCTGACTTTTACAATCTACTCGCGTGGCTTTTCCCAAACACTGGTCTTTCTTATTTAGGCGATAAATAATGTTAAATGTTCAAAAAGTTAAAAAGGTTTGCTTTAAAATGTTTTACCCCAGAACTATATTTTAAGGAAAAAAATAGTGTTTTAGAAATGTATAATCATATCAAAAAAATGTATAGTTGATTTTTTTCGGATATGCAGTTCCGACATTTTTTTGCATCCTTAACTGATACACTTTTGCAGAAGAAACAATAAATTTACCAAAAAAAGTCATGTTTTTTCTTATTTTAACTGTTACTTCTCACATTAATGACAAATTCCCAAGTTTAAAATTTCGCAATATCAAAAGAAAAATTATCTGCGTGAGTCAAAAGTAAAAATGCCGAAAAAAATAGGAAATAAGCGACTAAACGAGCAAAGCCAGCTCATTATTCTAAATTTATTGGCTTGTTTTAAGCTAGAGAAGCAACAAAAAGCTGCAGGAATTGCCTTGGACTTTCAAAATGTGGTGAAAAGGACAGCTGCCGCAACGAAAGTGAGTTCAAGAGCAATATTTAATTTAAAAAATATGGACTAAAATCGGACAAAAGTTTTAAAGAAGTATAATCAACAAGAAATAAAGAGCATATCAAAATTAGTGACTACTTAAAAAGCAAGATCCGGGATACCATTTATCGCATGTATGCACTTAAAGAGCATATTACCATAAAATCTCTCCATTAAAAATTAAATAATGAAATAAGCAATTATTTTAACTTCTCCATTAGTTTTTTGCGAAAATGGGTAAAAGAAATTGGCTTTCAGTGGAAGAAAAGTGACAACCGAAAGTATCTCATGGATTTAGCAAATGTTTTTATTAAAAGAATTAAATTTTTGAGAGAATACACAAAAAATATGAGTCTACTTTAAAACGGTCTTACTCCAGTATTTCTTGATGAAACATGGATATTCAGTAAAGGATCTTTTAGATATACCTGGCAGGATGATACCAAAGCCACAAGCTCTTCAAAAAGCAGTGATGGTAAGTAAAAGTTACTTTTATTCATGTAATATTGTATTGTTGTATATAAATATGAGGCGATAATAAAGTAACAATTTTTAAAAATATATTTTGGTGTAACAAAAAGTTTAATTTTTATTACCATGGACATAGATTTACATGCTCTTCAATAAACCTCAAAATAATTTTTGTCAAAAATTGTCTTAAAAGTTATCTCCTCTCCGATTTTAACCAAATTTGGTATACGGGGGTTTTTTGGGGCGCTGTTTACGAATCTGAAAAAATATTTTTTTCGGCAACGTTTCGTTTTCGAGATATTCATTATCAAAGTTGAAAATCAAACTAACCTTATTTACACTATTTCTCCTTTTTTTGCACAGAATTCTTGATTTTTACACTAAATTGGCACACAGTATTTTACAAACATCTTTTAAAAACTTGTGTTTATATTTATTTTACACCTTTTTTCCATTTAATTGCAAACCTCCACTTTCACACGCAGCAACTTGGCCGCAACCATGTATACACCAGGAAATAATTTAGCAAACATGGCCGCCTCTCTTGAAAGTGAAGCTTTGCAATTTAATGGAAAAAAGGGGTAAAATAAATAAAAATACAAGGTTTTAAAAAGTGTTTATAAAATATTGTGAGCCACTTTAGTGTAAAAATCAAGAATTGTGTACAAAAGAAGGGGGAATAGTGTAAATAAGGTTAATTTGATTTTCAACTTTGATGATGAATATATCGAAAACGAAACGTTGCTGATTCGTAATCAGCGCCCCTAAAAACCCCCGTATATCAAATTTGGTCAAAATCGGAGAGAGGCAACTTTCGAGACAATTACCGTCAAAATAATTAGGGAAGCCAATAATTGACACCTTTAAAAATTACACGGGATTTCCTATATCCCGCCCGACGATGCACCACCCGGCATATTCACTTATTTCCTTCCAACTAAAAAATTGTTAAATTGTAGCTAACCCAATATCTTAAAGAAAGAAAAACAATCAGCTGACTATAACATAGTGCTTTGAAAGTCAGGTGGTCGCTCGAACATGAAAAAAAATGCGTTTAATGATTTTCTCTCAACTAGAAAATTTACCTGGTGATAGCTTATATGCAACTATAGATAAATATATATGTCAGCTGGCTCTCGGTGCAAAAACCGTCAGCTGATACTTGAAAAGTTATAGCGCAGGAGTTAGGCAGGAGCATCTGCCGCCTATTTAAATGCATTAGTTGACTTATTACAGCACTTAACGTAAAATGCACCATGGTATAGTCAGCTGATTTTTTTTTCCTTTAAGATATTGGGTTAGCTACAATTTCCCAAGTTTTTAGTTGGAAGGAAATGAATGAATATGCCGGGTGGTGAATCGCCGGTGGAATATAGAAAAACCGATGTAATTTTTAATGGGGTGAATTATTGGCTTCCCTAATTATTTTGGACAAAAATTATTTTGAAGTTTATTAAAGAGCATGCAAACCTACGTCATAGTAAAAACTTTAAATTTTTCGGTTACACCGTAATATATTTTAAAAAATTGTTACTTTATTATCACCTCATATTTATGAACAACAATAAAAATCACCAGTTAGTTCTGAATTAACGTTGTCATTTTTAAATCACTGCGTTGTCATTATTAAAAAGCTACCGCGGCTCATTGTCCCAACGGAACCGCAGCTGATGTTCACGAAGCTTTATAATACAACCCTCTGATGCATTCTACCAATTTTCGCTTGGGAGGAAATAACTGACTAAATTTGAAGCTGGCTCAGGGAGTATTACTTTTAGGGGTTAATTAGGGAAATTTACTCGTGACGCTTAATCTCCAATAAAAAAAATTAAGCTTAATTTCCAATAAAATATATAATTTGAGATTTTTGGACTTGTGTTACTTTTGAACAGTGGGTGCAATGTGCAGTATGTTCAAGGGATAGACTTTTTAAGAGGACAAGTCAATAAAAAAAAATACAAAAAATGTCCTCCCAAAAAAGTTTTTGCCCTTTTAAAAAAAGCGATTCACAATGGAAGAAAATTAATTTTCTTATACAGGGTGGGCAAAAATACGAAAATATTTTTTGCATGGGAGTAAACACACTTTATTTTGCAAGGAACGAAAAAGTCACTAATAATAAAAGTTGTAGCATAAAAAACGAATAAAATTCGCGTTATTAAAAAATCGATTTTCTATACAAGAAGCATAAAATTACACAAATTTCGCGTACGAAAAAACATTCTTTTTTACGTTTTCTCCCATACGTATACAGGGTGTCCCAAAAGTAATGGGACACAGAGCAACAGCAGATTTCTTAGGTTGAAATAATTTAATTAACGTAACCTTGCCTTATCACAAAGTTATTAATAACTTAGATACAGGGTGTCAAAGTTTTAATTTTGTTTTCGTTTTTTTGTAATAATTTCTTTACTAAAAAACATAGCTGTACAAAATTGGGGATTTGGGGGTTCTTTGAGACGAGCAATTCAAGTTCGTTCATACTTTTAATTTTGCTAGTAGGGCGTCAGCTACGGCCTACCCCACTTGTTTTAGATGACATAACTTTTTTCAAGCTTAGTATATTGACCTTTGTAAATTTTTTAGCCAAATTTTATATGCAAATTACATTAAAATAACAAATAACAAATCACATTACAAAAAAACACGCCTACAAACGATCAAATATTTTGCAAACAGGGTATCTGACTCATCGAATTCCTAGTTCCAAAAAAATTTTGACACTTATAACTAGATTATCAAAAATAGCCCAGTGTTTTTATCGTTATGATAACTCTGCGAAGGCTTGTATGAAGCAAAAGTTGTATGTTCGTGGGTGCCAGGTTTTTAGATGTTTAACCCATGTTCCCCAGTTTCGTCAATAATATCTGTCAAATGCTAAAAGATGCAGCTATGACATTTTACGGAACTTTTTAGATAACGTGCCAACTAGCCACCATTAACGCCTGAGAAGTGTTTTCTAGACGGAAATCACACTTTAATGTGGAATATGAACCAACATACAACAGACAGTGGTTTTTATCCATGAAGACTATTAACCATGCTCGAGGTTGCTTAACTTCGCTGATCAGATAAAACGCGGTGTTAAAACACTCTTTAACATTAAATTTATCAAAACTTTAAATTTTAGCTTTTCAAATAAAATAAAGGCCACAATGCCTGCATACTCTAATTTTAATTTTAACCAAATACACTGTAAATTGTGGGCTCGTTTTAAATTTGCACACATGCAGTTACCAACTGTTTGTTCTATAAATTAAGTTAATTTACATAACACGCCTCTGTTTTGTAAATAATTTAAAATATTTTGAAAATGTATTTACTTTTTGATACTCTTATTATAAAAGTTACAATCTGATTACTTAGTTACGAATTATAAAGTACAAAAAAGCTACAGGTATAGTTTATTTCAGCTAAGATTTGAATTTAAAGCCGTTATAATTAATCATGGCGGACTATGATGTGTCATTATCTAGTTACTAGATATTTTCTTTGTTCAGGGTCGGGTTAAGGTTTACTTGATTAAAATATCTTGTCACGTCCACATTTTTTTATTACATAGTCGACATTATGTTGTTCTTTGCTTAATGAAAAAATGGTGTTACACCAATTATTATGAATAAAATTGTTTTGACTCTGCGGCTAAAGTATAGCTTTTCCGCCTTCTTATAGTCTTAAGTTATTTTTAGGCCAATATTGGAGAGCCTAAACCCCCAGAAACAGATTTAAGGCACCAACCCAAGCAACTAGGGTTGCCACCTGTAAAAAAGGACATTTTGAATTTTCCTAGGCTAAAGATTAGATTTTCCCCCTTTTAAAAGTTTAGGTTTTTTTTTTTACAAAGACAAAGACAAAAAGTTAGACACCCAGGTTTGAGTACAATTTGCAAATATAATAAATAAAACAAGGAAAACAAAGGTTGTTTTGGCTGGACCGAGTTCTTCATTTTGCATGTATAGTTTTTAAGAAATTGTCTTCTTAATGAAAATACATGTGGTTTTTTTTATCAATGTTTGGGATTATTATCCGGTCTATAAGAAAAGCTCATACTTTTCAATAGTCTACAAATTTTACATTTTTGAGATTTCTAAAATTTTGGTATTTTGGGAAGAATAGACCAAGAGAACTTGGTCCATTTCCTTTACAGAATGTCTGAATGTTTTTCTTGGGACAACTATCTTTTTTTGTTCAGAGGTGTTACAAACATAAAAAACAATATTTAAACCTAAGGTGGTATTGTATTGTATATGCATTCGTGTTTTGAACCAGATTTTAAAAGTAATTTAATGCCTTATCCATTAATCTATTGAGGCTTTTAAACCTCTTTCAAAAAAGGAATATGAACGGAAAAAAAAAAGTCTGGAATTTTAAAAGGGGGAATTTCCCTTTT
The DNA here is from genome assembly GCA_019359885.1 of Listronotus oregonensis. NCBI lineage: Eukaryota > Metazoa > Arthropoda > Insecta > Coleoptera > Curculionidae > Listronotus > Listronotus oregonensis. The sequence continues at coordinate 23,944 of JAHBCN010001484.1, forward strand.
TTCCCCCAATTTGGGGGATAGGGGTTTTTTGGGGGCTGATCACGAATCTAAAAAAAAAATTTTGGGGGAAAAGTTTCTTTTTTTGAGATTTTCCCTCATCAAACTTGAAAGTAAAAAACCTCATTTACACTATTTCCCCCCTTTTTTGTACACAATTTTGGTTTTTTTTCATTGGGGCACAAAAATTTTATAAACCCTTTTTTAAAAATTTTTTTTGTTTATTTTACCCTTTTTTTTTCTTAAAAATTTAATATCACTTTCAAACGGGGGGGCCATGTTGTATATTTTGTATACCTGGTTGCAGCGTTTGAAAAGTAATTTTTTAAAATTTAAAAAAAAAATAGGTAAAAAATAAATATAAAAAAAAATTTTTTTTAAAAGGGTTTTTTTAATTTGTGTTCCCCAATTTTTTTGTAAAAATCAAAATTCTATACAAAAAAAGAGGAATGTAAATGAGGTTAGTTTATTTTCAACTTTGAAGACGGATATTTTGAAAACGAAACGTTTCCGCCGGGGTTTTATATTCGTGATCAGCGCCAAAAAAAAAACCCCGATACCAAATTTTTAAAATCGGATTGCGGTTTTTTTTTTTACCAGAGTCTCCCCATCCCACACCTTGCATTTATTGGTTGAGCTTAAAAACTATAAAAATTTAAATACAATTTTAAATAAAAAAATTATTTTTAAAATGAATAATGTTTTTTAAGGCATTTCGTATTATGAGATAATTTACCTGAAGAGGGCTTAAAAAACAGTGTTTTACAAAATAGTTAAAAACATTTTTTTAAATTCTTTTGGGCCAATTTTTACCATGTTGAAGATTATATGATGATTCCCAAAAAATACCCCATATTAATGTTTAAAAAAAAAAAAAAGTACCTGAATATAACACTTAAGCAGCAAATGGTTTGCTAAGTTTTTTTAAAAATTATAATTATAAACATAGTGATTAATCTAGCAGTACTCTAACTTTCACTGTACCGCAGATCAAAAAAAAATATAAATTTAAGATGTTATTTTTAAAATTACCAATTTCCCTCAACACCCTTTGGGAAAAACAGGGGATACCGGAATCATGATCATCCACTACTGTTTTCTTAAAAATATAAAGAATAAAATTAAAAACTGTTTCCATGTTGATAAAATTACTTACTTTTTCAGAAATAAATAATTTCTGTTTAATAAAAAAAAAGTTAAAATATGTAAATTTCAAAAATATATATAAATAATCAAGAAATACTAAATAACACGCAAACTATCAAAAAAACAAAAACAGGCTAAATATTCCAAAGAATGAAGCAAAAAAAATCAGCTGTTAACACGTCAACATCTGAAACAGAAAATAAAAACCGAACAATCCGGCCCCGTTTAAGTGAACAGTACAAGTAAATAACTGATGGTTTATATCGCCCTTTAACATTTTCCGTGTTTTTTAAAAAAAAAGGCAGATATAATCGTGTTTTAGATTATTTATTTTTAATTGCCGGTTGGTTTCCTGGTCTGGTAACTTTTATATTTTGAAAACCTAAAATAACGGTTGGCATTTGTGACAGAAGTAACGGCTTTAAATTCAAATCTTAGCTGAAATATACTTACTATAGGCAGATATGCAAAGTGTCTGTGAAAGATCTCGACAAGAAGCTACCACAAATTCCTATCTTAAAGTTAATGTTACCAAATATGCAAAATATTAAAATTACAATTTTGTTTTAATTTTTTTTCTGGGATAAGAAACTAGAATAAAAATATAATAAAATAATTCTATTTACCAGGTTTATTTAAAATGTATTTAGTTATTTTTTTAACATTTTAAATGATAATTTCTGGTGTTACACAAGAACAATTTATAATAAATTATTATGGACCCCTCCTAAGAGCATACAATTTGCAGGAGGGTTTGAATCTAGGTTAATTTAATTTGCGGATTCGTAAATGATTCACTTTCGATAATTATATTTATAATATATTGACATGATTTTCTAGCCATAGTAATTGAACTAAATATTTGATAATGGATATGCCAACATTAATTTAACATAATATATTTAGACTGGAGTCTACTATTATTGCCTTAACAGTTTAAAGGTTGTAGAAATGCGAAATACCAAATTATGTTTAACATTATTTCTCGCTGATTTAAACTAACAACATCAATATTTTGTATACATTAATAACTGATATTTATATTTTTTAAAAATAGGCTTAAAAATGTTAAATAAATTCCAGATTTTAGAACCTAACAAATTTACCTGTACTGTGTTGATATGGCGGATTCATGTATTAAAAAATCCTTTTTGAATATTCGTTGAAAATTTCCACTTTTGTACTCGTACGTGTGCTAGAATTACTGACCCTATGAACTTACAGATCGCCTGAAACGAAATAAAGAAAATCCCCACAAAAACCCAAATAATCAAAATATTTTATTTAAGTTTTAGAGGCAAGTCTACCCCAATTTCAAAATTAAATTAGGCTATAAGAAATTAACTGAAAATTAAATAACATTTAAAGTTAAAATTATTACAATGTTTATATAAGAATGTAAAAAAATCTGAGATCTTTTTGTCAGCATTTATAATATAATGTCATAAAAAAATATCTTAAACTCTTGCCACCAAAACGTAGATGTTTTTTTGGTTTTTTTTTTGCTGTTTTTCTTTGTCATTTTTCAGTTTATAGAGGTCCATAGTTCTGAGCATACTTAGTTACGACATCTCGGCATCAACACCGAAGCGGTTTCATTGTTAAGAGTATAAAGATAGGAATTTTTGGCGAGTACCCAACAAGGACTTTTGGTCGGTGGAATTAGGCAGTGCAATATTTCGCTGCGTTAAGATCTTTATTATGTCTTTCTTTCCAAAAAAAGTTAAGTTTTATTTTCAATTGACCTTGGGAAAAAATGGGAATTTCCGGAAAACTTCTTGGGTTTTTTTTTTGAAAACCAAAATTTAAAACTTGCCAAATGCTTAATATCCTTGGTAATGTAACTTTTGTGTTTCTATTTCGACAAAATGCTCGTCGCCTACAATGTTTGCTCATATAATTTAGCTAATATTTGCGTTTATTGACAAACACGGCATTTCCATTATCTTATTCGCATTTTGTATTAAGTAAAATAAACTAAAGAGAAAATATCTGTAAATAACTTAGATCGTTTTTAAGTGTTTTTTCTTTTAAACTAAAATATTATTCTTATTTAATAAAGCCACTTCGATCTTTTGGCTGTCAAGCACTTTATTTTAAAATATATTTTTGATATTTATTACTTTCCTAATATTTTATAAAAACGATATGCAATATAGGGGGTTTAAATTCAAGAGAAGTAATAAATACAAACGAATAACAAACTAACCAAATTCAACCTAATTTTTTACAAAAATTACTTGGAAGACGTACGGTTGATAGGCGTACGAAAACCGATTATTTAACTGGAATTCAAATTTAAAAAATGACAAGAGGAAAAGACAACGACCAAGTTTTACTTAATTTGGATAAACTGTTGCTGCAATTTTTCGTTATGTAAGAATATAGCAGACACTATTTTTCTTGCAGCTATTCTGATACATTTTTACTTATTTTTAGGGTGTCAAACTTTTAATATATATATAATATATATATATATATATATATTATATTATATTTAATATTTTAATTTAAATTAAATAAAATAATAATTATTTTGATTAAGTTTAAATGGATAAAATGGGGGCATTATTGAAAAAATTTAAAAAAAATACCGGCCAATGTTATTCCCCCTTCCTTATACATGTTTTTTTTATTTTTAATAAATTAACATTTTGAATTAATTTTTAGATCGATCGAAGTTGGTATACTTACTTGTACCAAAAAATATTATTAGCGAAATTTTTAATGGCCAAAATCACTTTTTTGCTTATATCTCCTTTATTACTTGTTTTAATAAAAATGTGTATTTAACCTAGATACTGGTACATAACGGACGACCCTGGAAATCGTTTTTGTTTAAATAACTTTTAAAATACTAGGCGTAATTTAATATTTTTTTAATATAATGATTACTAGATAAGACTTCTTTAAATGAACCCATTAAATCATATTTGGCTTATTTAGTTTGCCAGGGACGGACTAGCTCTGACACAATAATAGCAATTTTTTAAACACCCTGTATAATAAAGGCTCAACAATATTATTTTTGGATAGCTTTAACCTTAAAGTAAAAAAAGGTATTTTTGATTGACATCGATAAAATCAACTGTTTACGAGAAATAAAATATCATGGTTGGTAATTTTTTTTACATTATACAGGGTGTTTTCTAATTGTACGTCAATATTTAAAGAAGCATTTTTTGGGTCCATTTTAAGAAGAATACTTCATATAAACGTATATTCTAAACGTATTAACTTTTAAGATAGAGGGTGGTAAAATTTTCAAAAATAAATCATTTATTATTAATAACTGTAATACCACTTTAGATATTTTAATGAAATTTGGCATAAATGTACTATGTATCAAGAAGCATTTTTTAGTGTACCACATTTTTTTTATTTTCACCAGTGGCGTTCGTACAGAATTTGATCTGCCTATTTTGGCAAATAAAAAAAAATATGGTACACTAAAAAATGTTTCTTAATACATTGTACATGTATGCCAAATTTCATTAAAAAATTTAAAGTGGTATTACAGATATTAATAATAAATTATTTATTTTTGAAAATTTTACCACCCTGTATCTCAAAAGTTAAATCGTTTAGGACATACTTTCATATGAAGTTTTCTATTTAAAATGGACCCAAAAATTGCCTTCTTAAATATTTACGTACAATTAGAAAACACCCTGTATAATGTTAAAAAATTACCAAACATGATTATATTCCGAGAGATTGCCCACATATTCTGGGACACCCTGTATACATATAAAAACTATTTTTAAATCATTTAGGCTTTATTTTTTTTTAAGTCTGTCACCATATTTGCGAGATTTTACTTGCTAGAAACATGAAAACTTCAATACAATACAGAATTCAAAAATCATCAGTATAAAATAGATACACAAATGAATTTTTCAATTAGCATAAATATATTCTAAACCAACATTTAACGTTCTTAAAGTTAAATAAATTGTGTAGTGTCGAAATAGTTGAAGGTTAATATCCTAAAAATATTTATCTAAATGACTGGATAGCAGCAATTTTTAAAAACCAGAAAGTGCGCGTGCGCAGATAAAAAAATTGCAGCATCAAAAATCTTACGTAAAAACACTTTAAAACATTTAAATAAATTTGCAGGTAAGAAAAATTGTAAAAAAAATGCAAGAAATCTTTCAAACTTCAAACTTTAAAATAACCTTTCAAGATGTTTTCGATTTATTCAGATTGTGTGGAAAAAGAGATGTATGGTAATTAAATTTTTTAAGGGGTCAAAAAAGATGAAAAAGAAAACAATATACATATTTTGATATACCAATGGAATTAAACCAAAATGGATATACGCAACGATTGATTCAGTGAAGGTCTTGGTTGAATTAGACTGTTATATTTCTAAAAATGTTTTTTTCTGAAAATGTCAATGTAATATACATAATCTTTTTTAAAACACATTTAATAACCATAAAAGAAGTTAATATTTTAAGATTCTGGTAATTTTTCTAAGATAAAAACTTTTGATAACAAATTTAAAAGAAATTTGTTTTATATTTGTTTTTATTTACGTGCATCTAAATCACCTTTTAAAGGGATAAAAGTAGAATGTTAAGTTTACCCGAAGGGCTCGTGACAGTTCTGTAAGAAGAAAAATATAAAATAGTCAGGATGCAATAGAAAATATTGCAGACTACAGGTCTGCCTTCAACTGGCTAGACAGGATTAGTTTTCCCTCGTGATTCGCACGATCTCCTTTCTCAAACTATTAGAGACACTTTGCGTTTTAGTAGCGTTCTGATAATATAGCGTGTTTTAAACTATTTTTAGATATTTCTTGCGTCATTGTTATTAAATTTTCTAAATTTATTGCATCGTTTCGCATATCCTTTAACGTGCTTTTTCAAGCATTAGTACCTTAGAGCTGTGATACATTGTAATTAAGGAAAGTCTATTCATTACGTAAACAGAAGAGGTCTGGGCAAATATCACGTAACTTTTTTCCCCAAGAAACAGTGTAATATTGCGAGAAAACTGGGTTAAACAAGTAAAACATGTTTCTCCACTACAATATAGCTAATCCTACACAAGCTAATGCAATAGGCTAATCTTGGACACTGATAATTTCCAGACGTTCTAAGTACCCTATAAACATTGAAATATAAAAAATCAATGGCCCAATATACTTTTTTATTTAGTTACTACATGAAAAGCCTGTCTCCGCCAGGCGAGAGACAATATTAAGTAGCCTCTGTCTCCGTAAGACGCCTTTCGTACGGCTAACGGTAAAAAAACACTTTTTTGCTCCTATTTTTGTCCCGGGGGAAATTCAAAAAACGGGCTTCGATGGGTTCTAGCCACTGCTAAAGACTACCACTGTGCCAAATTTTATTTTAGCTCAAGCCATAACTTCAGAACCACGTGGACAGACAAATAAATATATATACCTACCTACATATAAATAATCCACATTAGCAAATAATTATATATATATATATATATATATATATATATATATATATATATATATATATATATATATATATATATATATATAGATTCAATGCCCATTATCACATATATATTATTTGACACTTCATAATATATAATATATATTTATAAAGTCAATGCCCATTGACAATATATTTGGTGTCAACATCGGCCCTTATTGCGTTTGCCAATACCTACATATTGGCCCTCATGATATATTTATGGGCCACTGTTGAAAACATTGGGTTTAACTAATATAGTAACTAATATTAACCGTGTTTCATTTAGGCTTACTGTTTGAACACCACTGGAAAACCAAATGAAATAATTTTGATTTTTATTAGAAAAAAATATGAATACATAAAAAACTATAATATATTGCCTTGAGCACAACAAGACAAACGAGGCACTTAAAACAATGTGGTTTGCAGATGAATTTAAAATGTCATAAGATAATCTAACTACAAAAATACGAAACTAAGTCAGAATTAACATAACAGCCAATAATAATACGAAATATAATAATAACAAAGATTCTAAAACTATAAAATATCACCATAATATACTTTTTCATTTGCCAAAATACCAAAAAAACACAAAAACTGCCGGAAACGGTACGAACTTTCCGATCACGTCATCCCTAATCATTCACAAAAATTACCAAGCTTCTGAAAAAGTTAGGTTATGATGGCACGCTTCACTTTTAGTTGTCGGTGGTTAGGCAAAGGGCAAACAAAGTAACGAATAAATGCAGTGGGCCAATGCTTAATTAGTAACGTTGGATTTGTAACTCAGTTAAATTAATAGGCCACTGTGAATATATGATTATGTCTTTTTTCTGTCGAACCATTAACTGAGAATTAATATCGGTGATAGACACAGTCAATTAAAAGACGCTGACATTAGTGGGCCATCACATTACCTTTAGAAAATCGACAAACGCTGTTTATAGGGTAGTTTTAATATAGTTTAACTAGTCTTAAATAAAAATAATTAGGCAATTTTTTTTTAAACAAATTCAACCTTATTAAGCACAGTTGACCGTATTTACAATAAAAATACGCATTCTAAAAAACGTCAACTTAGTGACGGTGTCAAGCCAGCTTACAAGAAAAAAAACTAACCAAATCGCCTACGTAATTAATACACGCCTCCTTATTAAAATAATTTTCCTTTATTTTCGAATCGGGTTTTTTGATTCGAATGAAACTTGGTACAATAAGAACACTTAGCAACATACTCTTTTTAATAATAATGTTTAGTTACTATTGTGGATCAGTGGCGTAACTTCGGGCAATTTTATTCTTTGGTTCTACAATTATTTTGTCATAACTTTTGTAGTATTACTATTATTAAAACTTTGGTACATGGTTCTTATTCTCTGCCTTATTCTACATAAAAAAGGGTACTTTTAAAATACCTTGATAAACGTTACGGCTTTGCGATTCTAATTTTAAACTTGAGTGGCACGAAAAGAGTAACATTTAAAATTAAACACAACAGTAATTTTTACGAAAAAAGGTATGAAGTGTCCTTCTCTTTCTAGAAAACATGCACCGACTTCGTTTCATTTTTTTTTTGTAAAATTAGAATTATTATTAATTTTAAATATTACCCTTTTCGTACCACGCAAGTTAAAAATGTAAATATCTCAGAATCCGTCAAGTTTATCGAGGTTTATCAAGAGTATCTTTTTTGGCAGAACAAAGCAGAGAATAAGTATTATGTTCCAAATTATTAATGATAATAATACCAAAATAGTTATGACGAAATAATGATAAAAAAAGGAAAAATAAAATCATGATAGACATTAAAAAAGAACTACCTAAAAAAATATTAAGGCGAGCTAAATTGCAATTCGAAACAAGAAAATTTGTCTCACTTTTGGCTAAGTCGAAAGTAAAGGAATGTGTTAGCCAGGTTTATAAAAAGAGTATTATTATAACACAAAACGAAGCTAAGTTCTATCTGTGATCTATTTATGTGTAAAAATATATGAGCTCTAAACGTCCCCTATGTCACCCGGCGTTCAATGTTGGTTATAATCGGTTTAAAAATTAAAAACATAAAACCTGAAAGAAACTGCATGGTCACTTGATATATTCTGGTACTACAAGGAAGAGGTTTAGTCCAATCATTATCATTTTTGTAATGACTTTGACTATTTTTTTCAAACAATAATTATTAAAAAAAGGGCCTTTTTTTCATTTTTTTTAATATATGAAAAAGTACTGGCTATATCACTTTACTCATAAAAGACCGATTGTAGAGAATTTAAAAACCTACAAAATGGTTTTTAAAAAAACCCGATTCAACTATTTTTCACCGAGAAAGCCGAAAAAACGCTTAAAACAGACCTTTTTTCAAAATTCGTATCTCCGTTAATTTTCAATATTAAAAGCTGATTTCTTGGAAAATGATAGTCAATATCATATACTTTGAGCTGCCGAAAGATGAAAATTGTAGCATTAATAGTTTTTATTCAATCGCACTATAAACAAATTAGGCCCTTATCTTGCAAGTGTCGTAAATAGTAGGCAATTGGTCCAATTTGAATTTTTAAAACAGCTTTTTAAAGTGGAGATTAAAAGCTACAAATTGTATATTTCACATTTTCATAAAAGTTTGGAGAACATTTTTAAAAATGCTTGTGAACCTAGCGAAAATTCCGTCGAGCGCTAGATGCACGCAGCCCGTCTCTCGCTTCTCCTAGGCTGCTGGGTGCCCCGTCCACGTCTCGGTCGCCAATTTTCGCTCGACGCGCTAGGTTCACAAGCATTTTTAACAATTTTCTTTAAGCTTATATAAAAATAAAAGATATACAAGTTGTAGCTTTTAATCGTAACTTTAAAAAGCCGTTTTAAAAATTTAAATCAACCATTTCCTAATATTCAAAGCTTTAGAAAGCCTAATTCAAGATAAGGATAAACAAACTTTCATTCATAAGTTTGCTGTTTCCAAGTCAAAAGTATCATGGTTACATCCTTTCTTAAAAAATTGTACCTTAAATTAAATTAACGGAGGTAAATTTTGAAAAAATCAGTTTAAGCGTTTTCCGCTTTCTCGGTGACAAATAGACGGATCAATTTTCAAACATTTTGTAAGTTTTGGAATTCTCTAACCTTATTATGGTAAAGTGATATAGCAGTTACTTTTTGTTATTAAAAAAAACGAAAAAAAGGCCCTTTTTTTATAATTATTGTTTAAAAAAAATACCTGAAAAAAAATTGGATGGATTTTTGATTTTATCAATCTACAAGTTATTCCGGAAGATATGGTGCAGTCAAGATACCTGTTAACAATAATTACAAAATGATTGGAATAGTTTAACTTTATCTAAAATAACCAAAAAATATTTAACATGTTACCGACCCACACACTGTAATAAATGAGCGTATTATGCGAAAAAACGTTTGCTGACCCAACAATCAGGACCATTTGTATATTGAATGTTTAGAATAATCAATTATCAATCCCGTCCCCAGGCTTGTAAATTTAGCATTGTACACGTGTACACCGTATTCCTCCCCATTCGTTCTTGATAGATTGTGGCATGTTGAAGGCCATTCGTAATCCGGAGAACCGAGGCTACCAGAAGCCCTCGACTATAATTAGAGTTATATTCAAAATTGACGCCATTTATTACGCCCATTTTGCTTTTCGTAATTACCGGTTTAGGTATTGGCACCCTGCTGTATCGAAACATTAATAGTATGCTGATTTATCATTCGAATAGCTCAGGTACACTTTCCGCAAGTTAGGACTATATATCAGAATCACTTTATCGTTAAGTAGGTAGCCAATAAAAATTGAAACTGAATAAATGTCAATATTCGTCATTCCAGAAGAAAAGTGACATAAGTTCAAAAATGCATGTGTTATATGCATTATACCAGATAAAATATAACAAAGGAAAACCAGAGAAGTACTGGGTATTGATTATAAATGGACCACCCATCTATCTCATTAATTTGACGAGTTTCAAAAAAATGTAAATATAAAAATTGTAAAGTTCTTTATAGATTATTTTGTGGTGTTACACAAAAACAATCGAGCATCACGTTTTTGACATATGACATAAAGTTGTCATTTTTTAAATGGTATATTGTTTTTAAGTTTTATAGAAATTTTATTTCTCTATTCAGCAATATATAGTTTTATAATATTTTTGTGTTAAATAACGGAAATAATAGCGTTTTTTAAATTTTAAAAAAGTTGGCCGTGCACGCAAAACAAACTTAATATGAAGTCTGTTTATATTAGGCATTTTGACGTTACCAAGTTATTAATAAATGCTAATTTAATAATGGGCATTACGGAAAGTGAAAAACCGAGATATATTTGAAATATTTATTTAAAATGATTATAACAAAAGGCCAGCACAACGGGAATATAGAAGGCTATATGAGGGACAAAGAAGAATTCCTTCCCTAAAAGGTACATTTTCCAGAATACATCAAGATAATACACGTCAACAACAAAGTATTATTGTTATTATTATTATTATTAACTAGAATAAAGTAACAAAATTACAACCACATCTAATAACAAGAGTTATATTAATTTTGCAATACCAATATCAATTAATATTATAATATAAGCAATAATTACTGAAGTAACTGTCGATATATTTTCTGTATATAAGCTAAAATAATGCCTTGGCCATCTTCAATTTTCTCAATAAGTTTTTCTCTTATTGCATTATTTGTTAAATGTATTTCATATTTTAATTTGTCATTTAAATAGCCCCATAAAAAAGTATCCAATAAGGTTAAATCTGGGCTGTTTGGCGGCCACCTTAATGTGCCATATCTGCCAATCTTAATTTAAAAAGGCAGTTACTTCCGCAATGTTGTGTGGTGGAGCACCGTCCTGCTACCAAATTATTTCCCCATTATTTTGTCCCAAATTCTCGATTACCGCCCTTATTGTTGCCAAGTATAGTTCGCCATTTAGGTTTCAATCAAAAAATATTGGTCCTATGACTCTATTGTTTACAATTCCACACCAAACCTTTATGGACTGACGGCCAGAATGTTTAATTTCTTGAATTGCTCGAGGATTTTCAGTGGCCCAAAAATGAACGTTTCTTCTATTAAAATTTTGGCTGTTGAAAATGCTGACTCAACCGTCCAAAAAATTTTATAAAATAATTATGCGTCTTCTTCGAGACCTTCCATTATCTCTCGACAAAAACGTAAACGAGACTCTTTGTTTTCTTCAGTTAATTTTTGTACGGGTAATATTTTATACGGGTGGTAACCATATTTATGTAAAGTATTTTGAATCTTGTAGTATGATTTGTCAAGATTTTGAGCCACATCATTAATGGCAATTTGTGGATTTTCTGCAATTAAGAAAACAAATAAGTTATTTGTAAATTTTTATAATTAACTTGTAAGTTGGACATAGCCAATTGTGGCTGGAATAGGGAATATCAATTTACAGGGACATTTTTTACAGCTGACAGCTTTATCAATAAAACTTCCTTTTCTTTGACAATAAAGCGTATTTTGATGTGATTTGAAACAAATTAGCTTTACCGCCATCTAAAAGGTTATTTAGGTTATTGACTATTAGCATAAAAAATATTTTTTATTTAAATTTAGGAAAAATTATCGGCATTTTGTTGAGCAGTAAATTGAGCAACTTTGACCAAAATTACCCAATCTCGAGCTTTTTACACTTAGTTTAAACAAATAATTTACAATACTTATTTATTTTTATAATTACCTTGAAAATACAAAATAATTTCTAGTTCTTCATTTTCATAATCATTACCTCTTTGTAGAGTCCTTTTTTTCGTTTAAACGTTGTTTCATTCGACACCTTAGTGTATATTTTGGAAGATGTATTTAGGAAAGAAATTCTTCTTTGTCCCTTATATAGCCTTCTATATTTCCGTTGAGCTTGCGTTTTGTTATAATCATTTTTAATAAGTATTTCAAATATATCTCGTTTTTCACTTTCCGTAAAGTCCATTATTAAATTAGCATTTATTAAAAGCTTGGTAACGTCAAAATTCCTAACATAAACAGACTTCATTTTAAGTTTGTTTTGCGTGCACGGCCAACTTTTTTAAAATTTAAAAAACGCTATTATTTCCGTTATTTTACACAAAAACATTATAAAACTATAAATTGCTGAATAGAGAATTAAAATTTCTATAAAACGTGATGCTCGATTGTTTTTTGTGTAACACCACAAAATAATCTATAAAAAACTCTACAATTTTTATATTTACATTTTTTTTGTAACTCGTCAAATTAATGAGATAGATGGGTGGTCCATTTATAATCAATAACCCTGTACATAACTTAAATACCTTCAAATTTGCCACTTAGGCGCTATTATTTTATTAGGATTTTTATAAGAAAAGTTATTCTTTTGTTGTTTAGACTGTTTCTGTGCATATTTTAATTAATCTACTAATTCGCATATAACAAGAAAAACGACATAACTCCTAAAGTATCTAACCCTATTTGCGTTAATTTATTATTTTTGGTAAGAATCCCATAGGCAAAAAAAATATTTTTTTAAGTCATAATCAAAATAATTTAAAATTATAATATTCTAGCAGTAGGGCCAATTATTCCCCGTTTGGCATAAAAAACTGATACATACTTAATAACTGCTTATGTCGTAACATCTTGAAAATATCGGATGTTTTTGTTGGCCATTTTCTCAAATCTAAATTTTTTGAGTTATGTTACTTTTCTTCCGGGCTGATAATATGATAAGGCAAATAGTTTAACTTTAATTTTACGCCCTTTAGTAATGTCTGTGCTATATTCAAGAAAACTATTAGAAATAGAGGAAAACATAGGTGGGTTTTTTCCCAGTTTTTATGCAACTTTACCGTTGTAGCGAAGCGGCTTTATTTTTTTCGATTTGTGCGATATTTTTTAAAAAGACTTATGTTTGCATTTTTAAAAAGTGGCTGTAACTTACTTATATCTTATATTTGTTTAAATATGTAAAAAAATCTTTTAAAACAACTTTTTTAAGTCCTTTCAATGAAATATTGGTAATATAAATATTGCCGAACAGCAACTACCTTATATGGAAACTAATTTGATTTATTAAAGAGTGTATTTTGCAAAATGGTAGTCAATATAAAGTTTTGCTTAGGTAAGGGTTCCTTTACTAACATTTTTTAAAATTTTTTTTTGGTATTTATTTTTTGTTTTGTTATTGGTTTATTGATGTTCGCAGAAAATTTACATATTTTTTCTGATAGAGTGGCAATCCAATAAAGTGTTCACGAGTTAAAAACATGTTCTAAAAACCTTTAAGTTACCGAGTAAAAGTATCTGGATTGTCACATCATTGATGATATAGAACATCAGAGGAAATATATACTTATGACGTGACTTCTATAAACTTAACTATAACTAAAAAAAAAAATAAAATCAGTTAGAAGTTTAAAAAGAAATGCATTAAAAACATTATTGCTTTACAGTTTTGACGCTTTCTATTGGATTAACAAAGTAATTTCAAATGTAACTAAGTGAGCTTTGTTCACACCATTTTGGTAATAGGCGATGCGTCTGTCATAAACTTTTGTACTCGGATTTTCCTGGATATGTATTATATTACTTGGCGAACCGCCACGTGATTTTTTGTTAAACTGAATTTTGATTTCCAATGTTTTTTTTTCTTTATTTTACCATAAATATACAATAAATAATATAGTCATTGACAAATTATTAATTTTACAAAGTTCTTTTAAAAAATATTTGTTTTTTTTTTAATTTTCTGACCGTTAATCAATCGTTTGTCACTAATTACACATTACTAAAAAAACCACGTGTGACTTTGGCAAAATGTCTGCATAGCAACTTAATAAATACAGTATGTCTCAGTAAGTTGGAACCTCGTATAATATATTTATATATATATATATATATATATATATATATATATATATATATATATATATATATATATATATATATATATATATATATTTTATATATATGATTTTTATATATATATATATATTTATATATTTATATTATATATATATATATATATATATATATATATATATATATATATATATATATATATATATAAAAATAGTTTTGTTATTTCTGTTTTTTTTAAATTCTACTTTCAGGTTTTAATTTGATTTTTTTTAAACATTGTCAAAATCATAAAAATAAAGCTATAATTTTTTTTCAATTGTTCGTTTTTTGATGTTTACAAAAAGTATTGCGAAATATTATTGGATGCCCCTTAAATTGCAGTCACAAGTCAAAATTTTGAATTTTTGAATTTTCAATTGCAAAAATCATTATGAATCGGTTGTCAAATCATTTAACAATTTTTAACATAACTTCAATAAACAATAGAAAAAAATAAAAAACAAAATCTCCAGTATGTCAATTTTTTTATTTTTTACGACCAACAAATAGTTAGTATAATTACATTTTTATCATTTAATAGTGGTGATGAATTAATAACAAAAACATTGTGCATATGGATACTACTTTAGGAACCCTTTAATTTGATGTGTCACAAAAGAAGCAATGTCACTTTAAATTTTAAAATGAGATGGAGTGCCTAGGCAGTGATTCATCTTGGAGTGATACAGTTCCCCCTACCTGCATAGCATTTGTGTCAAAATAGAATTTTCCAACTATCTTTTGAATAAATTTGTACTAAAAGGTTTTAAATTAACACCCTGTAAAAATAAAGACAACTAACCACAACTAACCACAACTATGGGCAATATGGAGGAATTATGAGGAAATACATAGGAATTATGGGGTAATATATAGGAATTATGGGGAAATATATAGGAATTATGGGGAAATACGAGGAATTATGGGGAAATATATGGCAATTATGTAAAATTTCAGGCAATACGGGGAATTATGGGGCAATATAGGGTAATATTTGGGAAATAATTCCCCCAAAAGGCATTATTTGTTCAAAATCTCGGGGGTGGTTTCCCCCTCGGTTGGAACCATATGGAAAACTTTTTTATATTAATTTTATGAAAAAAAGTTATTCCTCATAAAAAGTTCTGCATGGTCTAAAACCATAAATGCAACTATTAGATATTATTTTTTTTAAACCTATACGAGTTTTGTCAAAAAGTATGAATTTTCCCCAATGATAAAGTACCTTTATTTTTGACAATTTCAAAAATTGTTATAAAGAAAAGTTGATCAGAACTGAACACTTTGTTTAAATATGCAATTATACCCATTTACGATAAAAAATTATTTTCATAATTTAAAAAAAAAATCTACTTTATTACTTATGAATGAATACAATATAAGTTAATAACACCATTTTTATGTACTTTATAAATTCCAACGTCTTTTGACGGTTGCTGTAAAGAATTTCCCGCTCTTTACAATTTATTTCTGTCAGGGCATCCCAAAATACATGAAGCTACAGTTAAATTTGCTTTTATATTATAGACATACGTTTCAAAAAAGAAACATATTTTTTTATTGTAAATGGGTGTAATTGCATATTTAAACATAATTTTTAGTTCTGATCAATTTTTCCTAATAACAATTTTTGAAATTTTCGAAATTGTCAAAAATAAAGAGTCTTTACTCTTGGGCACAAGTCATACTTTTTGACAAAACCCGTATACGCCTGAAAAAAATTAATATCTGATAGTTGTATTTTAGGTTTTAGATGATGCAACCTTTTTATGAAGAATAACTTTTTTTCGTAAAATTAATAATAAAATGTTTTCCATATGGTTCCAACTTACTTAGACATACTGTATAAATGACAATGAACAATTACATTGTATACATAGAGGTGCCCTTTTATACCATGTAAGTTGTATGATATTAGTTGGACAGCACTGGACATGCACATGTTGATGTTGACGAAACGTCTGGTAAATTGTGTAAGAAATATCAATGACAAACAGATATGCTAAAGAAATGAAGATAATCCTCTAAACTTTATGAACTAGCATTGTAAAGTGGATATATCTACCCGATAATGTTAAACTGGGGTTACTAAACTGGATATCGGAAGGTAGCAGATTAAATACAAATATCTATTTTCATACCCATTTATCAATATAAAAATTGCCTGCCAGTCATTTTAATTGGGTACTTGTCGGGGTTTTATGAATGGGCTGGTTAATAATAATCATATAAAAATAAAATTATAAATAAACCTATTGGAACATTCATCATTTATGCCATGTATTTTCTCCTTTTAGTCGACCAATATATTTACTTTATATAATATATACTACTATGGATCTTTCTATTGTTTTAAGTGAAAAAGAAAAAGGATATTATTTATTAATAACTTTAATAAGCTTTCAAAAATGCCTAAAAATGACATTCTGTTAAACATTTGACACCAGTAAGACAGCAATTATAATGCCCATAGTGATCTTATAGAGACGTCTGCAAATCTCCGTACGAAATACCGATATGTGACAAACGAACAGGTTCTAAAATAAATGGGCTTTAAAAAGATAATTATAAATAAATATTCAGCAGTGCTGTTTACGAAATAAAAACACTTTTTAAACGTTTAAATTAAATTCCCACATTTTATACCTAGTATCTGTTCCGAATCTATAAATAATAAATTTTCCGAGGCAATGAACGCAGGGTAGCATTTTTCCAAGTCTCGGTTTATATTTAGCGCTTTTAAAGCTATATTTATCTTTCTGTCACGCCTTTATATAGTAGGTTTCTTTCCTAAAAGTTTGCATTGGTAATTCTTCTCAGTCCGCATTCATTCGTACCATGTGTGTTTCATACAGTGCTGCAGTCCCTTGTATTCTATTTTTTAACTTTAAATAAAAATTTATGTATACAGGATATTTTACGTTTATGTCAAAAACCTGTTGATTACCCCTTTCTCTAATGGATTTAGTATTGTTTTATATCAAACAGAGATAGTTACATTGATTTAATAGTTATTATAAAACGGCTCTCTTAAAAAAATTAGCAAGAAATGCGGTTTCAATTTCTGCACCAGCTTACTTTTGTATGGATAAAAAGAGTTTCTCTTTAACATTTTAATTAATGAGCTTTTAAATATTACACTTTAAGGAAATTTTGGGGTTTAAATATAGAACTAAAACTTTCTCAAAACAATTTAAGGTATCTTTAGAACATTTAATGCTAATAATCTTTTCAAGCTATCGATAAGTACTTCAGTGAGGATTTGATCTGGTGCCCTCGCCTACCCATCATTTTCTAAAAATATTCCTATTCAATGCTCCTAAAATAATTCCTAAAGAAACTTGTTACCAGCTCCTAAATGTCAATCATAAAGTTTAGATGTTACCTCGACTATCCAGCTATTCCTCTGACATACCATTTACCACCACTTTTTTAATCATTACTCCAGCTTAATACTGCCCTGCTACTGTTCATTTCACAATTTTAACCACACACCTTACTTTACTTTTGAACTTTGTGTAGAATGTGTCAATCTAAATTTGACACCGAGTAGCTTTACTAGCTGAAAAAAAAATGTACACCTTCTTACTTAACCATAAAAAAAATATGATTTTTCCAACAACTATTAAATAGAACATTTCGGCGATTTGCGAAATGCTACAAAATTTTTACGTTCCTAAGGTAATAAACCAAAGACACTCTTCAGACAAATGCATCACTGACCATGTCAATTGTCCTACTGAGTTGCTTCTCTTGGCGCGCGCGGGTGATCTCAACCTTTTTTTCCGCGACTCCCCTTCCCTTTTTGGGCCCTAGCGTCCAAAAGTTTAAAGGGTATGGAAGCCCAATCGAAACAAATTGTCCAGCCGTGCAGGGCGGCGGGAATCGGGGGCGGCAATGCGGGTTTGCGCAATGAGATTAGGGCGACTTCCATTTCTTTTTACTATCTATAAAGAAATCACCATATGTCAAATTTAAACATTCACTTTTTTTTTTGCAAAAAGTGTTGGTTATTCAACGATATCACTGTAGAAATTTAAAATTATTTGTAATATTGGTTTATATCATCTGATATAATATGGAAAGAATACTTTACAGCCCTCTATTTAAATGGTTGATATTTTCGGGAGTTTTGTATTTTTCCAAAATTTTGTAAATAAAAAAAAGATTTTTAAAATAAAAATTTTTAAAATAAATTGTTAAATGAAATAAAAGTACCTAAATGTAAACCTTATTTATTTTTTTAATCCACAGAAACACAAAACATTGGGGTTTTAAACATCTAAAAAGATTTGGGTTGCCTTACTTTCCCGCTATTTCCTATGAATATTTTATTTTCTATTATTCATAATTGATATAGGTATTATTATTTATTCGGTTCTAACGTTACGTCTCAAGAAACACCTAATTTAAATATAAGAAATACTTACCTAAAGTAAAAAATGCCGGGTATGTTACCCTTGGGTTTGCAAGACAAAACCATACAACCTCCAGTCATTTTGTTACGATATTAGTAACAAACAATAAACCAAAATTATAGTCACAATTAAATAAATACTAATCACTAAAATAAAAATGTTTTTATCAATCCAAAAACTCCTGCAACCACAAATATAATCACACAAGGCAAAACAACCGAAACTAATACGGCGCAAAGGGCACAAACCACAACGGAAACGGCGATTGATGAACGACGACGCCAACGGTTGGTGGATGGTACAGCGCGGATATCATACGCGCCGCGTGCCCGATGCATTAAAAGTTTCCGGCTCTCATAAAAGTATAATGTGTTGCCTAACTGCACATTGATTTATCGTGTGTAAGTGGGCAAACATTAAATTATTTCATGGAATTTTGTTATTGGCAGAATCGGGAGAGGCCAAGTCTGACAGTTATTTTTATACTGGGCTGGACATTTTTTGATCGAATGGGCCATAGCATTGGGCTTCCATACACGTTTAAAACTTCCTTGGTAGCGTCGTCCTAAGAGCCCGGATTCCATCGCGCAAGCCTAGAGCTCTCATTGGTTGCGCCACTTTATCACAAGTTCACGAAAGCAGGTCGACGCGTTGGCGTTCAAGTATGCTATTTTTAGATTATCAATAAGAAATTCTACTGGTTTAAAAATAAAATGTTATTATTTTTTTAAATTTAGAAAGGAACATTAGCGTGCTTCTGGCTATGGAAAAATGGCATTCATGTTGCAAGACGCGTTTCTGCAACAATCTCAAAACATTCGTAATCTGGAAAACAGCCAACCACACCACTAGATTCTGGATAAAAAAATCTGTAATAAACCGTTTACTTTTTTAAAAGGATACATGGTAGCCAAGATATGGGCGTTGTCCCCTGTATCACTAAAGCTAAGAGGGACATGAAATTTTTGTTTTCGCCAAAAAAGTAGCACGGTTTTGTGCAAATCGCAACCCTCTATCCCTACTAAAAATTGAGATGCAAAACATACAAAATCTGGGCACAATGTACAAAAAAATATAACCATTAATACTTTTTTAAGTTTTACCAAACGGTTAGGTAAATGGAATGTCCTAATTATTAAGTTATCAGACACGGGTTATTACTCAAAATTAGGTCAGTGCGTAATTCGTGTAATTATAATTTAGGTATTAAAACAAACCCTTTAAAGCAGGGTTTCCCAACCTTTATTTCGCCGAGCCTCCCCGAACAAAAAAAAAATATTTTCATGTCTTCCTTAATTAAGTTTCAACAAAAATAAGCAACACATTTTTTTATTAACTAAATTATTTATTTAAATTTCAAATAGGTACAATACAGATACAATATATTTATTTATTATGGATCTTTAATAGAAGAGTAGATACACTTTTAACCCTTAATTACTTTTACATTTAAATTTCTTAATTTTCTTTTAATTATACATATTATTTTTTATTTATTTAAATTATATTTTTATAATTAGATAATGTTTAAGAACTTTCAAAGTAATTTTAGAACAAATAAATAAAAACTTTTAAAGTACTAACGATATACTTGACCTTGCATGCTTTGTATCAGTTGGCCGATTCTGGGTTTAGTCTTTGCTAACCCTATGGTTAAATCGCTATCGACGGCAAGGCAATTTCGCTGTTTAGTTTTTAATAAAACTAGAGCTGAAAAACCTTTTTGCCTAAATAAAAACATTTTGATAGTATCGGTGAAATGTGTTTTCCAACGCTTGTATATAAATTTCTATTTCAGATTTTAAATTTTTATCCAGTTTTTAATTATTAATTGCTTCGGATAGCCGTGAATAAGGCAATACATTTTTAGCAGACCACCTTTTTTTCCAAAGTTGAAACTTTGATATGAAACCTTGAATATGATCATAGTTACTAATCAAAGTGCCATTTCTGCCCTGAAGTTTCAAGTTTAGCTGATTCAGGGCTTCAAATATATCAGCCAAATAGGCTAGCTTCCACTTAAATTTTTAATTTTCAAATAGTTGCATAAAATGATTATTTTCTTTTAAATTCATAAAGGCGAGCTAACATGTTGCCTTTTGATAACCAGCGCACTTCTGTGTGAAATGGAGGACCTTGTGATCAGAATCGAGGTCCTCGAGCAATAACGGCACGCAATTGTTTTATTAGTGAAATATAGATTTAAGAAGTAAGGTGAGGCGGGGTGCGCATCACACGTCGTGTTGTGACTTGTCGAAACTTGTATAGTAGCAATTGAATGGCAATTCCGAACAGTTAATTTACCTACGCGTTAAATAGACTTTTTTTCGAAAATGCAAACGTACCTATTACGCCCCTCTTCTTACATTTCTCTACGCCCCCTAGGGGACGTGCCCCCTGTTTGGGAAGTCCTGCTTTAAAGGAAACCAAGACAGTGGGCAATTTATGACCGTCCCTTTATTCTTAGGTTAATTTTGCATGTTTGTAGCCACCCTGTATGCCGTCGGCCTTTTAGCTTATAAACTTTTTTCATAAATGTGTTAGACATGTTTCCAGATGGCACAACTGCATGGGACACGCTGTATATTTATACACCTATATAGTTACGTTGTCAAACTTCGGAACATGCAATACGTGCAACTATTTCCCATCAGCTGGGAGATGCATCCATCAATTTACAAACGTGTTATGGCACGTACGCAGACGTAGTCCCACTGGCATTCCGTTGTCGGGCCTCTAACCAATGTCACAACTAGTTGCAAACTTTGGTAGCGTATAGACCTGCGGGAATTCCGCAGGACTACGAGAATTGTTCCTGAAAATCTAAAAATGTCTTTTGTCATTTTTCTTTAAATTTGTTGTCGAGCAAGTTTTGTGTTTAATAATAATGCTTAAATTTTCTAGCAGCAAAAGTATTCCTAAATCTAATAAAAACCTTTTGTTTTTAATATTTTACTTATATTCACAACGTGTGACATATGTTTGGATAACACTGTAGCTATTTACATAATTTATTCTAATATTATGATGACATGTACATGAATTTCCACAGTATTGGGAAAATACAAGAAAGAAAGACAAATCAAGTAAGACGCGTTTTTTTAATAACGTTGCAATTGTTTCGTAAATTGGACTTGAACATATTCCATAAGATTTCAGCAATTTCTTGTGGTTTTTCGATACCCTAAAAATTCATCGAAAAGGCGCCTCCTTGTACCGGGTGTCCAAATAAGGACGCCGGCTGTATCTTGGAAACTATTAATCGTACAGGGTTGGGGAAAAATATTATTGGTAAAAGTGGTCAAGAGAAATAGCGGAAAAGTATTTTTCCAGTTTCTGAAACTTCGCAACCGCAACCGCAACGGTAAATTAAAAAAACTATTTTTTTAATAAATTATGTATATTATATATATATATATATATATATATATATATATATATATATATATATATATATATATATATATATATATATATATATATATGTGTGTGTTATTAAAAGGAAAAAATTCCTACAGTCTTGTTGTATATAAAAAGTATTACTCCGTTTTAAGACAGTTACACTATGACTCTCTCCCTAGACGCGTTTCGCCCGCCTTACGGGTCTCGTCAGTAGGGCTGTAGCGAGTGCACAATGAACAACAGAGAGAAAAAGCGTCAACTTTGTTCATCGGTAAGATATTAAATCTGACCTTTGATGCCCTACTGAAATTACATTCAGCAAAATTGGCATCAAGTTGCTGAATGTGATTTCAGTAGAGCATCAAAGGTAAGATTTGATATCTTACCGATAAACAATGATATTTGTTCAATAAGTTGACCCTTTTTCTCTCTGCCTCTGAAACTTTGAAATTCTGTGTTTAATGAATGACAGCTAACCTTTAACAAACCACAACTTGGTTTGTAATGGTCCCACAGCAATGACAAAAAAAACATTTTATTCGTTTTTTCAAAAGGTAAAATTTTGTTTTTTACAGTTTTTTGATAAAATCTTATCGAGTTATTTGCAAAAAACCGATTATAAACGTTGATTTTATCGACGAAAAACTCCAACGTTCGATCGCGAATAGCTCGAAAAGTAGGCATTTTACAAAATAAATGCATGAAACATTTTTTGCTTAGAAATCATTTTTTTATTAATTCCTGTGATCTAATATATATAAAAAAAATCCACCCCCGAAATGGTTTGGCAACCACCCCCAAAGTAAAGGCGCCGTTCGTAATGATATAGATTTTGATCCTTGGACTATTCCCTACTTACTGTCAAAATTTTAAGTTATTCTATGCATTTTTAAAAAATTGCTAGGCAAAATGATTTGTTTTCTAGACTATGAATAAATTTTTTTTTTTTTGGTAAATATTCCTAAACAAAATGACGTTTTCTAGTTGTAGCAAAAAGGTGGAAATTCATAAAAATTGCCGTCATCAGTAAACATTTCTATTGATTTTCTATTTGTTAACTTTAAAAATATTTGAAAGATAAGCCATTTTGCAAGGGAAAAAAAATAAGAAATTTCTCGACAACGGATATATTAATTGCCAAATCAGGTTACAGGCTGATTACTTTAAACGTGATCATTTTCCTTTATAAAAATGCACACGCTGTAAAATAATTGATCAGTCTTTGATGCTTAATTAAAATCGTCTTCTAATTAAACAGAACCTTGTTGGTGACAGATCTAAAAGGCTTTGAACCTCAAAGTTGGCCAGCTCGCTTAACGGACTTGCCACCTCTTTGACAAAGACGCGTTCGCTACGTATTATAAGCGCAGCACCTTTGAAGTTGGTCTACTCAATTTAATGAAGTTAACCGTTTTAAAATTGAGCCCTAAATTTCTCTTTTAAGTTGCTGCCGATACATGAAGCAAAAGCACGAAGGAAATTTTAACCCCGGGCTGAAGAATAAATTAGGAGCGTTTAATACAATAACCCGCTCTCGTGCGCGTGTAACAATGTTTTAACGCCTTTGAGGAGATATTTCTGCCGGCTTGAATATTATGCGAATTACGTCGATCGATAGAAAGGCTCAGCTTGCCAAATTAACCATTTAATTCTAGGGGATTTTCAAGATAAATTTTCTGCTTGTACGGAACAAGGATTTAAATTTTTAAACTAGTGGTAATGCTCTTAAAATATGGTGTTAATTCGTGACAGGTGGTATCGAGTGTATGTACGAGGGGAGTTAATATATAACCCGGATTTATTCTCAAAACCAAACGAATAGCCCTAGCTGCAATTCGGTTTTAAAATTCTTGCCATGAGGTATATAAAAGGCATGCATAATGTCATAGCTCCTCTTTTTATTTAGTAATTGCTAAAATAAAAGAGCAGGCAGTTTAAATTTACGTTGCGCAATACAAAATAAATGAAACTTGGTTGTGGCTGTGTGCACGTAATAATTTAGGGAATGAAGAGACTTTGTATTTGGTGCAAATTTTATTTAAAAATCCTAGCAGAGCACTTTCGGTAAAACCATTACCAGTGCTATTCGTCGTCAAGCTGGAGCCTTAGCAATTTGAGCCAACAAAAACATGTAGAGGGCTTTACTAAACTATCACATTATTACACAAAATAAAATAAAAGTCAAACAAAATTAATATATGTTACATTTTCCCTTATTAAAGGGTGAATTTTAAAAAACTATACCATTTTGTGGAAATAATCAATGACATAATCACATGTTCGTCTTTCCACAAAATGGTATAGTTTTTTAAAATTCACCCTTTAATAAGGAAAAATGTAACATATATTAATGTTGTTTGACTTTTATTTTATTTTGTGTAATAATGTGATAGTTTACTAAAGCCCTCTACATGTTTTTGTTGGCTCAAATTGCTACGGCCCCAGCTTGACGACGAATAGCACTGATGATGGTTTTACCGAAAGCGCTCTGCTAGGATTTTTTAATAAAATTTGTACAAAATACAAAGTCTCTTCATTCCCCAATACAAAATAGTTAAATTTTCTGTAAATAAGGGTGTAAAATCAGGTAATTTTTTTGCAAAGACTTTAAGCACAATGGTACAACGGTCGAAAGAGATTTGACAACACAAACCAACATTGACCTGATAAACGACCCTATTCTTGCCAACAAAAGAAATTCTGTACTTGAAATGCCACAAACATTATAATTTAGTATTGATGGTATCGAGAAAATCAACCATTATCATCTGCATCACCGAAAAGTTTGCTCAATAACAACGACGTGTTAAATTCCTTGCTGAGTTTCTTAGACGATACCAAGATAAAGGTATTCTATTTTAAATATCCTTTTTACTGTCGACAAAACTTTGGTTAACTGGTAGCCAGAATTTAAAAGATCAAGTTTAGAATAGCATCTTTCAAACTCTTCCAAAAAAGGTTTGCCTAAGTATTAGCTGTCATCTTTTGGGCGAGAATGTTATCTTGGACAATTTTTTGAGAGAACGACTTACCATTAATGCCACTTATTATTCCACATACATGGCGTCTTTCCACAAAATGGTATAGTAGTGGGGTTAAATTTTAAAATTCACCCTTTCAAAGGGAAAATGTTACATTATTTACAGTTGTTTTACTTTTAATTTTATTTAATAATGTGAAAGTTTGTTAATGACCCGTTAAATATTATCACAAAATATATAGGTACCCGCCTATATATTTCGTGATATTATGTATGCTCAAATTGCTATGACTCCGGACTTGACGACGAATAGTACTGATGATGGTTTTACAGAAAGCGCTCTGCTAGGATTTTGTTTTAAATAGAAATTTTGCACGAAATACAAAGTGTCTTTATTTCCTACTTATTATTCCGACTTACTCACTCAAAAGAAAAAAACGTTAAATCAAGTATTTCATTTTGATACACGATAACTCCGGACCTCATATTGTTAACTGACTTTAGACAGTGTTGAATTCAGACATTTTTTACCAAGGGGTTTAGTGTTGCTGGGGGTAATATCATTTTTAACTAGTAAACGCGCGTTACCTGCATATATCCACTTTTATTAAATATTGTATACTAGATATTACCTTGGTCTATTACTAAAAGTGTGCGCTTTTTAATAAAATAGCAGAACAATATTCTGTTCATTGTGCTAAACAATCTTTTGACTTCTGTAGTGGAGACAGAAACCCACAAAATGCATTCGCATAGTTTTTTAATGTATCATATCATTCAATATTTCTTTTTAAAATATAATTTGTCATCGAAATTTTTGTTATCGGCACTTTGCACCAGTTCTTTAACCACATATTTAAAAGAACAAATATCTGATCAAGCTGTGTTGCACTCTATGTCTGGCAGTAAATAACAGGGTTCTTTAACTTGATTTTCCAAAGTGTCAAATATTGAGGACAAGTTAATTAACTAAAGTGCTTAATTATTAAATCTAGCAGTCAATTGGTCAACCATCAAGTCTACAAATTTTCTTAATGTTTTTAGTGTCTGTAGTGTGGGTTCATGTTTCTTAATAGCACTTTCCCTTTCATTTTCCAAATTTTTTTGTAAACGTCAGACTCTAATTTTGACCATTATTTAAAAGTTGTTTTTAAATAGTTTGTTGTTGCAGTTATTAAACGAGACAACAAAACTGGTCTTTTTTTTCCAAAATACTTTGGTTAAGTTAGAATTAACAATAATCCAAGGTAACCAGGAGGTTAAAAAACTACTTTTTTCAATTTTTAATAAAATTCCTCCAGCTATATAGAGAAAACAAGTTAGCTCCAGTTTTGTGTATGTGTTTACATGTTATTGTTATCGATAAATAACTTCTAAGCTTATCTTTGGACTCATAGCCAACGGACATCAATTGGGATATTTTATAAATACAAATATTATATAGTTGATTTGTTATAGAAAATTATAACAAATATGTTGACTTAAAACACTGTCATCTAGAAATAAACAAGTATCTATCAAATTTCGTTATTTTCCTTTGAAAAATTTAAAAGCTTACCTTGTACTTAATAAAACCCTTTGATCATTTTTTATAAGAACCTGTTTCTTCTGAATAAACGATAGGATTGACTTCTGGGCCATTTTTTAACTTTTGTTTGCGAAAATATTGCATCCGATATTTCTTCCGCCAGTCTTTCACTTTTTCTTTCTAGCGACATAAATACACTTACAAATAAATCAAAGGCCAAAGAAAGTTGCCGCATTACCGGATTTAAAGTATTATAGTTATTTTTAATGTAAAATAATGTGTATATCTTTAAACCATTCGAAACAAAATAGTTGGGAATTAAAAAATGATATTCAGTAATTTGAAGTTATTAATAAAAACCCAAGTAAAAAATATGTTTAGACAAAATTTGATCTATATTTAGCAGATTTCCAGGGAAAATTTTTTTGCTCGAGGAAGATACTTCCCCAGGCCGCCCCTCTGGATTCAATGCTGACTTCAAATATCCTCGAAGGTTTTTCGACATCCACCTAAAAGACTGGATTTACCACCATGTAATATTATGCGTCCACCTCTTTGGACCACTAATACTAGGTTTTTAAATGTCCTCGATTTGCTTTTTCGTTTTCTTTATAATAGACAGAAAACAGTAATCTACGCACATGTTTTTATAAATTCTGCGATGTTTTCAAAAAAAATCTACTAAGTAAAAATTGCAAACTTGTATACTAGCTCTTGAAACCTATATTTTATTACTTTTCTGATATGTTTTATATTTATAACAAACCTTGTTACAGAAAAATCATGGAGTTTGTAACTATTAAGCAACTGAATGGTGTGAAATTTAATGTTAATTTATAAACAGGGGGATTCTGAAAAATGTAAACCTCAGGAGCAAGCAAAATCATTTTCGCTGTTCTTTTTTTACTTTGTAGTTTTAGGTGGCTCAGTCCCACATGACCAAAAATCTGTTTCTCTTGACTTAGCTTGAGCGAATTTAAGATGGTCGTATAAAAGAAACATTGAGCGGCTCATAATTTTAAGACGATTATGATGTTGCCGAGTTTATGCTTGAGGGGCTTCTCAATGCACTTCTTACACAAATAAAGCTATTGTTTAATCGTCTACTACCTTAAGCTAAGCAACTTACTTATTGTGTATTTAAAAATAAAATATAAAGCTATTAAAAAAATGATATTACTAATAATAATAAAATGATTATCGGTTATAAACAATATATTATATACAATCGTGCCCTGAAAGATCAGCTTTTCAACTGTTAAAGGTTTCAAGTTATAATTTTTTAAATGTTTAATTTTAGTGGCTTTTTTGAGTTTTCTTTACGAAAAATACACCTATAAGGTTTTACACAAAACCAATTTGCTGGCTTTTCGGTTCATTACAAAACTCCTATCGACAATATCGCGATTAAACTACAATTAAATCAAAGGTTTTTACTCTAAAAGAAAAAAACTTTCTCTTTTTAACAGATTTTTTCGTATAAAAAACGAAGAAAAGCTATCTTTCGTAAAAAATTTGAATTTTTAATGTTTCGTGCACTACTTCTGAAAAAATATTACTGGTGGTTAAATTTTGGATAGTACTAAAACAGCTTTTATTTTGCTCCGTAAACTGTGCTATATTAGCTTTTCTGTAATATATTGATAAAAATTTAAATTTAAATCAACATTTAAGCTTTTATAATTATTTAATACATGATCGATAAACCTAAAGAAAACTACTAATTAATTAAAATTGTCTTGATGCTCAATTTAAAGTTAACAATACTTTTACCGAAAATAAATGTAATAAACCGAGAGTTGTTAGGTTTCCAAGCGCGTCTCTCATAATCCCCTATATCAGTCCTAGACAAAAAGCAAGATCTGTTGAATTAGAAGCGATCTGTGGTTTCTTCGGCATAACAAAGAGTGGCAGGCTGAGACGAGGACGAACGGAGCCAATGCAATTAGCAACGCTGTCTTGAGGCCATTGTTGCTTACCGGAGCAGTACGTGACCAGACTGCCACTCTAGAGGGAAAACTTGCATGATGTACGAAAACTTAAAACTTTCGCTGGAAGCCAAAAATTAGATTAAATAGGAAAAAGGAAATTCCAAAAAATAAATTAATTGTGTGTCATATATCAATATATTTAATTTCTTCATCTAAAAAAAAACTTAAGGATTGCGACTTTATAAAAAAAATACCATGTAGAGTCTTAACCAACAAAATTAAGCCAAAATATTTTTTAAAATTTTAAAAATGTGTTTTTTGTCGGTAGTTTTATCAATATATGTTAGTAACATTACAATTTTTTTTTTATCAGAAAGGATTGTTAACCATTGTGCGAGCACCTGTGACTAGAAGCAAGAGAGCTTTTTCGGGAAAGGCGGTGTGAAGAACCGAAGTCAATCGTTTAACCTTAGACGATTAAGAAGAAATTCTCCCCGCAATATATACCTAAAGTCCAAAATTTCTGTCAGTGACTCATTTAATACCGGCCACCCAACCGACGAAGCGGCTGAATAAAAATCTTACACTAGTAAATGATTTTTATGCCTATGATATATTTTTCCGCTCAAATAATAGTGAACCGGCCAAAAGTTTCATCGCCACGTTGTCATAATTCGCAGACTAAGTCACGCCAATATGTATTGAAATCATTGTTATCGAAAAGAAAATAAATGTGGCAACACACATCCCTGAGTATACAACTTGAACAGACTCGAAAATAAGCGGTTTTCGTGCTGTTCGATGATTTTATTTAGTTATTATTTATTATGGACAGATTTTGTAAGTTTAAATTCAAAATTGCTATACAGGGTATTTTCTAAATATTGTAAATTTCTAGTTTTCGTAGTATATAGATATTGTTTTGAGCTAATTTTATTATAGTTTATCTTATTTAATGTATATATTTGTATATTAAGATTTAGTGTTGTTAAGTGCTTTTATATATATGCTGAATATAGACTAACCTTCAACTAGTAATCCGCCTACAAAGAAAAAAAAAACTCAGGTAACGTTAAAAGCACGAATAATGGTTAAAAATGTTTATCGGGATTCGGGAACGAAATCCTGAACTAACCCCCTTAGATGCTGCAGAGATATGTGCAACTTTTACAAAAGTTTTTTCGCGTACGGTGTTCAGAGTTTTAAAAGGCAAATAAACAGTATTAGTATTTATTCGGATAACTGAAAAATGCGATTTTTTGCTATTTTTGCACACTCCCTACTTTCCGATTGTTAAACATGAATCAGAAGTTGTTTTTTTGGCCGCCTCTATAGTATTTCAAAAGAATAATAATTAATTTTTTTAATTACATTTAAATTCTGTCATTTGCATGAAAACATATTTAAAAAACTCATACTATTTTAATATTAAAAAAAAAAAACTCAAAAAGTACGAAAAAAACCTTAACTTTCAATAAAAAGTAGGTAAAACGTTTAAGTCCGAATTCAACTCAAAATTCTAAAAATGTTGACCTGTTGCCAAGTTGTCATAGTTTTCTTTATGACATTGTTATAAGGTATTCGGATCTTGCTTCGCTTGGCCCGTAATGTTTGATCAAAAATATCCATTAAATGTGGAACTTAGGAATAGTTATTAGATTCTACAAGCTGATGATTTCAGGGCTTTCGTGTTCCTTATATAGTGGATATTTTTGATGAAGCAATGTGTGCAAATATCGAATATAATATTGAATTTGTAACTTAGATTGTCTATCGTTCTGTTTTTACGTCTTTTTTAATTTATGTTAAGACTGAAATTTTATTATTTTTTTCATGTAGTAAAATAAAATCGGAGAAGGTAAAATGAAAGTAAAAAAAATATATTTTTTAAAAACTATGAGAAATCGTCAAAAAAACTCAAATTTGTGTTCTATCACACTATAAACATCAAAATAGGAGGTGTGAAAAATTTAGCAAAAAATTTGCAATTTTCATTAATCCGAATAATAACCAAAATAATATAGGCTTGTTACTAATTTAAAGGGTTGATATAAATGTGAGAAAATAACTTTTGCTTGTAAAAAATATTTTCATGATTTGACGAAATTTTATCATTTATTTTCTGAAATGCACACGCCACTGGAATTGATTCCCCTGACGCCGCACAACCCGGGGCAATTTAAAGGCAAGCGATGCATCATTGACAGAAATTTTGTACTTGAGGTATAGTAGTGCCTTGAAAGTGTAGTTTCGAGGTCTGGAGTAATGCGATAACCCTTTGACAGAAACCGGGTTTATTTGGATTTTGAGATTGTATTTTGCAGCATCTAAATGTAAGTTGTTATTTAATCAGCTATTCCACCTAAACTGTTATTTAATCAGCTATTGTATAGTGGCCATATTATGGTTCCGAGCTAGGCAAACACGCAGCTACCCCTAATGAGCTGGCAAATTGAATCGTAAAGGACCAGAGCCAAAAAATAAATAACCAACCAACCTTTCGTTGACTAGATATAGCATAATGCGTTTCTTAACAGACATCCTATAGTCTGTCTCAAAGTATACCGTGTTAGCTCTTGCCTTCATTTATGGATTATACCTGCCGACAGCAATAAAATTGCAAATCGGTAGGTATTAAAGGAGAGAACATTAGGGACAGACTTTAATAATATAAAGATTTATAATTTATTGTTTATTTAGGTAAGTATAATCTTAAAATTACATTAAGAAATTAAATATATGCAAAGTTTTAATAAATTTATAACTGCATTATCTATACATAATTACATTTTAAATCTAAATATCTAAATCTAATTCCGTTTTACTATTCTAGTCATCATTGAGATTAATTACAATAGGATATATGTTGTTTTGGATAGAAATGTAAGAGTCCTCAATTTTTATAATGTGCTGTAGTGAATTTTTCCAGCTCTCAACTGGTATATTAGTAATTACATTTTTTATTAAATTTATAACACTGGGACTTAAAGTAGGTGTAACATTTTCGGCTCTGGTTTTTAATTTACTTGTATTCAAAAATGCTCTATGGGGTTGTCTTTTCCCCGCTAGCTACGGCCCAGGTCGAAAAATACTTTTTTCTCAGGTCTTTTGGGGGCAGCAAATATCCCCCTTGCCCCCCCTGGGTACGCTACTGATTGGAACCTATACTACTTCAATAAGGACAAATGCCCACGGTACGTTAGTACTTAGAACTTAAGGCTTTCCGGCCTGTTTCAAAATTACAAAAAAAAATCCAGACTGACGCCTTTGTCGATCCCGAAATTATATTATTTTGCAGGCTAACATCGCTAAAAGAACCTTTAACGACCCTATTTAAGTTAAATTTTATAATTATTATTAACGTTTAATTAAGCAGGCCGACTT
Source organism: Listronotus oregonensis (assembly GCA_019359885.1). Taxonomy (NCBI): domain Eukaryota; kingdom Metazoa; phylum Arthropoda; class Insecta; order Coleoptera; family Curculionidae; genus Listronotus; species Listronotus oregonensis. The sequence continues at coordinate 56,103 of JAHBCN010001484.1, forward strand.
CAAAGGTGTTGATCCTATACCGCCGGGCTAACACGTCTTTGTCAAAGAGATGCCAAGTCCATTGGATAAAATTGGTTTCAGTATTTAAGGGCTGTCACTAGCAACGCCCGTTTTAATTAAGGGATACTCTCAATTAAAGACAAGATAATGGTCTTTTTTAACGTGGTGTCCTTTTATTGAAAAAAGAAAGGATATGCTTAACAATAGTCCCGTCTTTAAGGCAATAAATTCGAAACAAGGTTTTTCTGAACATTACTTTTATTAAATTAAAAACCATAAAAAGCTACGAGGAGTGTTTTAATATTAACTGGAGTTTGGCAGTAACTTTTTATTTAACACGAAATATGGCATAGGTATATAACTTATCTTATCACACACTTTTGCCATTGTTATGGAAGTTTCATATTATTACTTATGTACAAACTCGAATATCGTCGTCAATTTTTAGCCATGGAATGGAATGCACATGGTATTAAATCCGGACTATAATGTGGATGTAGAAAAACTTTCTAATGTATTTTTTTTAAGGACAATCAAAGCTCAATGACACTTTTCATTAAACGATTTTTCGGTTTTAAATCAGATGCAGGTTTATCTTTTTGAGAAAGCAAGTCAGAATAATAAGGGGCATTATTGGTACCTCGTTCTCTCAAAAAATCGAGCGAGAGGAAGCCTTTCTGTCGAAAACGAGGATGACCATTATTTTATCGGCTTAATGCATAACCTTTGCTTTTTTCGGTTAGAGATTGAGTGAAGCCTCTCTAGACTTAATCTTTTTGATTCTGGCATAACTTAATTAACCCAGTTTTTATGGCAGGTAAGTAATATATATATATATATATATATATATATATATATATATATATATATATATATATATATATATATATATATATATATATATATATATATATATTCAAGGCTGCAATATGTAATATTGCATGAGATAAAAGACTTAACATATTAAAACTTACCGCTAACATGTTAATAGAAAATGACTAATGCCACAGAAGGGAACTTCATATTACAAATTAAAAATTAAAAAAAAAAACTTTAAAAAACATTACACATAATTAAAACACAGGAAGCACAAAAGTACACCACCCCCATTACATATAACGGTTATTGTAAATAGTAAATCGGACGATATTTATTTACTTGTTTATTGTTTTTTTCAACAAAATCCTTGTGCAAATACCTAGATCTAAGGTCATGATTTCTCCAAGCCGCAGTTTAGAGTCAGACAAGTTATCCCGTTGCGATGTATGCACAGATGTAATATAAATACCTGTTTTTTTTTGTTATCATTTTCTTCCGATCTAGGGCTTTTTTTTCATATTTTTAGGGATTTTTTTTTGACCTGGCAACCTTGGCGAGCGTCAAAACCTATTATCAAAAATAAACCATTGTTTTGTGTGTCCATGGTAAAAACTATAATTTGGTTTCATTGTTGGTATTACTTTACTCATCTTACCCTAAATCCTCATTGGTCAGTTGTTAACACTTACCTGAAAAAAAAAAAGAAAAATTAATTAAACTGGCAGCTAATTAATAAATTTTGTTTTTTATGATTTAACTTAAACAAATACCTCTATTAAGTAAGTTTAGTGAAGTTATCGAATAACCAAAAAAATATGATTCCTGATAAAATCGTTTCAAGTATAAACTAAAATCTACCAGAGAAAAACACAAGGGACATAAATTTTAAATAAAATGTTAATTAACTTTAAAAACAAAATATTTTTTAAAGTTATAGTTTAACCCAAAAGTAAGCCTTGCTTTTAAGCAAATATTGATACAAAATATTTTCTTACAATATATAAACTAATTGAAAAAGGATAAAAATATTTTTTTTCTAATATAATATGTAATTTTTTCTCTGCGTGTTGAAAACCACAACTTTTTAAAGTAATTTATATGCGAAAATGTCACTATTTAAATAAAAGAATTAAGCTATAAACCTTAGATCTAAAAATTAAAAATTCTTTTTTCGAAACCAGAAAAAAATTTACAGTTTCTGGCGATAATTTAATAAAAAGAAGACAAAAAACGGTAAAATTATACCCAGGCAAAAAATTTAATATACTTTTTCTATAAAAATCTCATAAAAATGCGCTATGATGAATTCGCTTTAAGTGCATGAAGTTAAAAACTTGAGAGCAATATTCTCATCTAATAATTTAAAAACAGAACGTGATTTAAATCAAAATGGGATCATCAAAATGCAGAAAACCGAGAAATTTAAATAGTAACATAAAATTGCTCTATAATTTTTGCATTCATTGTTCGAATACAATTTAGGGAAAATGAACTTAACAATGTGGTTTTATATCTTGTATTTCCTACAATGTTTTGTAACATTCTGCCTGATTTTATGTTTCCATTATCTTTTAATACAATATGAGTTTTCAATATGGAGTGCAGGGTGTTTCAAATAAAATTTGCAATGCCAATTGCTTCGAAAAAAATAGGAATCAAACGGTTTTGGAAATGTATGTTGGTAAATATGATTAAACGACGTTATTTAGAAACAAAAAGCATATTAACGTCAATTAAAAATCAAGCATCGCGGCCCCAAAAAGATACTAATTGAGTGCACTCACATTTAAAGTACTGGAACCGAAAATTACATTTAATTTCACACCTTTTTTGTAAAATTTGACTATTGAAAAGCGTTGCAAAGTTAATTTTTTCAGATTTTACACAGATAAGATTTAAACCTTTTATTATAGTCGAAGAATCGAAGTAATGACGAATGATTTTTTGTGCAGTAAGATGTATTTGAATGCGGTTTTTGGCATTCGATTCGTATGAAGGGCTAGAAACTTTGTAAAAAAATAATTATAGGAAATGAAAAACTGCATTTGTATATTAGAAAAATACATTTTTAAAATGCATTTTAAAGTTTGCAATTATAAAAAATTTATGATTAGGTAAATAATGAAGAAAATAAGCCCGTTTTCGAGGTCGCTAAACACGAATATGACATTGGGGAGGACCTACAGAATACCTGGTGCGCGCTAAGGATGGTATAAACGTCGTCTTCTGGAGTTTATGACATATTCTCCTAATATCAGCCCAATTTCTTTACCCGAGGGGTTTGTATGGTCGCTGAACACGAATATGACATTGACAAGGGCCTGCGGATTACCTGGTGCGTGCTAAGAATGGTGTAAATGTCGTCTTCTGGAATTTTACGTCAATTTCTCCTAAAATCAGCCCAATTTCTTTATTCGGAGGGTTTTTGTGGTAGCTGAACACAAATATGACATTGAGAAGGGCCTGCGGAGTATCCAGTGCACGCTATGGATGGTGTAAACGTCGTCTTCTAGAGTCTTAGGACAGTTCCTTCTAATATTAGTCCAATTTTGTTACTGTGCGCGCTATGGATGGACTTAAACGTCGTCTTCTGGAGTTTTACAACAAATATTAGCCCAATTTTGTTACTTGGAGGATTTTGTGGTCGCTTAACACGAATATGAAATGTCGTATTCTAATACCCAGTACCAGATCATGGTCTTTAAGGTAACCGGTGTCCAGATAGGTTGGTATCAATGTGATATTCTGGAATTTTGTGATAATTTGTTAAAAATTATAATTTCTGCTTATGATATTTATTCATAAAATTGTTTTTTGATAATATTTTAGTATAAAAAATATATTTTTTAAATTTTAGTACATAATAAAAATAATTTATTTATCATTTTTAATGCTTCTTTTTATACTCTTTCTTTTTCTTCTTCCATATTCTGCACTTCTATTTCAGCGAATTTTTTTTACTATAAAAGTCAAAGTTTGTGCAGTCTGTGCCAGCACAATTTTTGTAAGCTAAATTGCAGTTTAACCCATGTTTTCTGCATCCACATGATATTAGGCACACCGGGTACTTCGCAGGCTCTTGCCAATGTCATATTCGTGTTCAGCGACCTCGAAAACCCCCCGAGTAACAAATTCGGGCTCATCTTCATGATTATTTACGTAGTTAAAAATTTTTCATAATTGCAAACTTTAAAATGCACTACGAAAATGCATTTTTTAATGCACAAATAAAGTTTTTCATTTTCCATTAATTAGATTTGTTCACAAAGTTTCTAGACGTTCATACGAATCGAATGAAAAAAACCGCATTCAAATCCATCTTCCTGCACAAAAAATCCCTCGTAAGGCTTATTTTTGTGTCACGTTTCCTCGACTATTAAGAAGATCTTTATCAGCAATATTTATTTAAAATGATATGCCAAATTATCAACTGACAGTAATTTTAATGTCATTATGAAACCAGCATTTTTCTGTTATAGTTGTAAAATAATCTAAAAATGCTTCTGCATACAACCAGTCCGAAGTTGGGGGTTATAGTTTACTTCTGACATGACGCCGATTTTGATGATTTTTTGCATTTGGGGCCTTGATCACGAATCTAAAAAAAATCCGGCATGAATTATAAGGCCTCCAACCGGACCCTCTTTCCTAAAATTCCTTTTTTTTAAACCTATACATACACTGATTGGATAAATGCTCACATAATAAACAAATACAAAGTTACAATATAAAGTATTGTAGATTTTGCTTATTTTGGAAAAAAACCTTAGATAAATCCAGTCTTATACCGTATATGTTGTATAAATGGTTGCCTAATTCATAATTAAGTAAGTGTCGAAAAGGAAAAATTGGATTTATTTCAGGTGTTTTTTACTAAAATATAATAAAAAATAAAATATTGTAAATTTTGGTGTATTTGTTTAATATGTAGATGCCTAATCAATGTATGTTCCCATTGAATAGAAGTCAGTTGCAAGAAAGGGGGATTTTAAAAAGTATTGTCCATTTTAAGGTTAATCTACTTAAAGGTCTCATAACTCATAAACTAAAAGTTTCCGGGCAAAAATGTATACATTCGTGATCAGCGCCCCAAAAAACCCCCGTATGCAAAAAATCATCAAAATCAACGCCATGTCCGGACAAGTAAAATTTTACCAAAGTTAGAAATGGTGTCGCAATGAGAAATATATGATTTCTTTGTAAACAATAAAAAGAATAAGACAAGAACAACCAGAACCTATGCAAATATCACCAAGTTTTCCATCAAGCAACAGAAAATCCTGACACGTCTTATATCTACAAAAAAGCAAGCTGGTGCAATAATTAAAGCCAGAAGATTTTTACAGAAGGATGTATTTCTTTGCCATTACTTCTGTTTTATACGACAAAGATAGATAAATATTAATTCCAAAAATTAATCGGGTAATAAGAGCAGTTTTCGTATTAACCAAATGTTAAACCGACATAACAATGAGTATTTGGTAACCATTGTCTATTCGATGGGCCAGGTTATTTACACTTCTATAAAACGTTTTTTTTAGAGGCTGTATAGAAGTTGCCCATTAAAACTAGACGTAATTTATTATTCCAGTAAGATGGAGCTTTAGCCTATAAAGCAGAAATTCTTAGAGATTATTAAGAATTGCATTATCCCAATCGTTTGATAGGTGTTAATGGACCCATGCAATGGCTACCAAATCCCTTGGATTTGGAATAACTCTTTTGGGATCATCTTAAGGTAAGTAAAAGTAGTTTAAACAAAACCCATTAAGGATTTAGCTGATTTATTTATTAAAATTATTGTAACCTCTGCTGGTCTTAGTAGACATATACTTATAAAAGCTACCAAACTAAAACTACTTAAAAACTTTGATGCTTTTACGAGAGCCGAATTTTTTTTTAACATTTATTGAATTACTATATAAATTTGTTTTTATTTTAATCTATCAATGGCACCTAAAAGTAAAGTAACGGATTTATTCTGGAAATAATTTTGTAAAACGGCACGGGATACTTATATTTATTTTAATAAATTAATGAGAGGTTGCTGATATGCATAGGACACTACGTTTAAGGCTAGTGTATTATTTTATATGACGATTTCGGTTATTTAACCATTCTTGTTACCATCAATTTAAAATAATTATTTTTTGATTAATATAATGTCTGATATTAATTTTATTAAATCAGCGCAGTATATGTATAATCTATCGTTTAAATCAAACCATGTACACTAATGCTTTACAGGTCAATGCATCCCGACCATCTGATAAGAAAATACCTTAACAAAAAACGTGATTTTTACGACAGGATAATAAATCGTTTTTCATTTTGGGCAACGACCCAGTTTGGTCGACAAGAGTTTTATTTAATAAAACACACCCTCTTGCGTATTCGTATATTGTTGTGTGTCGTATACCACAAAATTATTAAATTACTACTAAAAATTCCGATTTATATTTTTACTTCATTATTTAAGACTTTTGTAGAAAGTTTTTTATCTTTAAGGGCAGTTTACAAAAGTTTTTCCGAAGAACAGGAACTAGGTAAAGAAATATCTGCTACCTCTGAACTATCCCCCCACTAATGACTGGCTAAGAACTAAAGTTAAACGTGGTATTCGAGCACCACACGACAGCTCGAGGTCTTTGCCTATGCTCAGTCATCAGACCACTAACCATACTCGAGGTTGCCTAACTTGACTCAACCGACTAAAAGTGGTGTTTTAAGGCGGCAATGACCGTTTTTGCTGTATTTTTTTAGGAAATGAAGAGACTTTGTATTTCGTGCAAATTTTTATTAAAAAAAAAATCCTAGCAGAGCGCTTTCGGTAAAACCATCATCAGTGCTATCTACAAGCAAGAAATGAACTTTAAAAGAAAGATTGAAAAATTTTGTTGGAATATTTTAAGGGAAATTTTCAAAAAAACTGTGTTTTAGTGATTTTTTAAATTTCTTTTTATATTTTAAAATTTATTTTGTGTGAAATTAAACATTAAATATAGTATATCAATGTGAAGTGATGAATTTAGTAGACTTGGTATGGAAAGAAAAGCAAAGAAAATAAAAGTTCAAAACTTACTCGTCGTCAAGCAGGAGCCGCAGCAAATTTGAGCCAACAAACATTTAGAGGGCTTCAATAAAATATCACATTATTACACAAATTTAAAATAAAAATCAAACAACATTAATATTTGTTACATTTTCCCTTATTAAAGGGTGAAATTTAAAAAATTTAAAAAACTATACCATTTTGTGGAAAGACGAACATGTGATTATATTAGGTTAGGAACCAGTTGTACTGACGTATCAAAAAGGATAGAGAATCATTTTAAAGGGTATAGAAAAGGAAGTACTACTCCGAGGTTGTTTAGAGTGTGGTTGTTAAGAACTGTAAAATTATTATGTTTAAAGGCTGTGTTAGAGAAATGGAATCAAAAAACAATTTTAAGTAATGATTATTTGTTATAACTTTAATATAATTAAGAAATCGTAATTTGTAGTAAATTATGACAAATGTGAAAATATTTATGAAAACCGGGGGGCGCGTTCAAGAAATCAGATTGAGATATTTTATTTTGAAACTTGTAATATAACTGAGAAATTCTTACTTCTAAACAGAAACGTAAATTATAATGAACTATGAAAAATTTGAAAATTGTTTTGTTTGAGAAACGTTACAGAGTGAAAATTTGGTTTTTCAAATGAAAAACTTCAAAAAAGAAAAAATATTTTAAAAATTTCTTTAAAAACCCCTTCAAAAGAAGAAATTTTGAAAAAGAAAAATTAATATCTAAATGTTTCTAACTCATTCTTCTGACATTATGACATGACAGTATTTTTTTACTTTAAGTACTCTTTCACCAATCTCGCCACACTGTTAAAATATTTTGCAATTTTTTATAAAATTATGCTATAGTAAATATATTTACAAACTTTATTTTTTGTACTTTTAAAGCCAGTGACCTAAGCACAGCACAGCACATTAGTTTAAAAAAAAGTTAAAATGGCAATATATTTAAAATGTTCTACCAAGCTGACCTGACAAAAAAATTACGCTTTTACACCCGTAAAAGTACAAGTATAAAATACATTTGTTTTTATCCTGTTATGTCTGTCAACATACATTTGATAGGTTAAAAAATAATAATGGACTTAAACCGTCAATTAATATTACATTTTCTAAAGTAGATGAAAACAAAGAAAAATGGCTGGATGCTCTTTTCTATTCGCCGAATCAAACGGGATCACACAATGCGGTTACGGCGTGTAAATTATAAGGGAGTTAAAGGAAAAGTACATCGGCCATTGTGCAAGTTTTCAAAATATTATAAATTTTACGAAAACCTGAATAATTTGGACTGGTGTTAAGAAGATATTTTTTACTAAAACGGTTTTAAGTTATTAAAAAATAAAAAACCCAAACAAAACTCCTGTTAAAAACGCAGCTCAAAATTTTAATTTTAAGAGGTTCTCCATGGTGCTTTAAGTTTTTCCCTCTAAATAACATAGAAAATGGGTTTTTTACCACTTTTTTGCCCTGCAAGCTGAGAAAAAATTATTTTAACAGAAAATAAATAAAAGGATCTTATTAAGCATTAAATTTGGTACAAAAAGTTCCATTGGGTTAATTTTTATCTTTAATGTTTGACTTTCTACCGAGCATAGAATTTTAAATTTTCGGTTTGTTGCATTTTTAAGCTAAACTATTGGTGTTATAGAAAAAAGTTAAATGGCAAATTTGTAGTACGTCTGAAATACTATAGCTTTTTTCGGGTTTCGTTTTACGAACGATTCTTGAACTATCCGAGAACGGCCCAGAACTGTATGCGCGGTAGCTCAATACTTTGAATCGTTCTCTGACAGTTCCAGGATTATCAGACATTTGAAAATCTCGAACGCAATCATAATCCACCGATACGGGCGGTTCTAGAACTGTCCCAATGTAGTCCTAGAAAAACGCGAACTTAGAATTAAAAAGTCCGAGAACAGTTCTTTAAAACCCGAACAGGGAATTTTGAACTGCGCAAGCGCCGGAAGGTTCTAGAGCAATAATTTACCCAACCCGAAAACAGCTTATATAATCGACTTTTTTGTATCATTAATCACAACAAAGTTACAGACCCTTAAATATTTATTTTTTCAAAATTTTGGTTTTACGAACTGAAATACCGATAATAAGACAAAAACAATTGATGTAAATTTGCTATTACATCAAATTTGCAACAAAATTTAATAAGTAAGATATTTGGTATTATCAAAAGTTAGTAGTTACTGACTTATTTAGTCATATTTTTATGATGGTCAGTTTTGTCGTAAATTGTGTTTGCTTTCTACGTGTTAATCATACTTCATATCTATTATCAATATTTTTCATGTTATAGTTGAAAAATCATAAAATTATGACTAAGTAAGTCTGTAACTATTAACTATTAATGAAACAAAATATCTGACCTATCCAATTTTATTGCCAATTTGATGTAGTAACAAATTTACACCAAATTTTTTGTCTTATTATCGATATTTCAGTTCGTAAAAGCAAAAATTTGAAAAAATAAATATAAAAGAGCCTGTAACTTTGTTGTGATTGATGATACGAAAAAGTCGATGAGGACTTTTCATAGTATTTCAGACGTACTGTTTTTAATGCTTTTGTTAAATCTTTTTTACACATATATTTAAAAAATATAAAAGTTATAAAACAAGTTATTATACTGTAATTGGTAACTCTATACATCTCGTCCTTTATACGAGTATTGGCATTTGCACGTTAATGTTGTCTGGCTTTGATTTATATTTCGTTTTCATTCATAATACTTTTAACTTTTTTTTAGAAGTACGGCTGTATTTAAATAGCAAATACTGGATTTTCAGTAAGCGTCAATCGTTGGGGATGTCGTAGATATTTGCAATAAAACATTTTTTTTAGGATTAAAAATTTTATTTCAGGCCCCTCTCAATTTGGGTTTTCCCCAGGAATGCTGTAATGCATCTGATTAATTTTATGGTAAATGTGCTTGACAACAAAGAAAATACCATTGGTATATAATTTTATCTATTTCGAGCCTTTGACTCAGTTACATATGTCGTATTACTTGATTACTTAAAAAAAATAAAAAGTGTTGTATAAAACGCAAAAGCTTGTTCCCTATATTCGGGCTATCTTTTGTTAGTATGGGTATTTTTTCGAGAATTTTGAGATTTGTTCTTTTTATGAATACTTTAAATGCTTAGTTAACAAATTAATGTTACACAGTTTGTGAATAATAGTATATTTGTATTGTAATCTTATCTGAAACTGGTCTTTTATTGTGCCAAAAGTATGCATTATTGTCAGCTTAATACACTTAGTTTAAATGCATCCAAATAAAGACTGCGTTTTTCTTCAACTATTACTAATTACAGTGCTCATATTTACTGTCAGTATAAAATGCCTAAGGAAAGATATCACAGCCATACAAAACAAAAAAATTTAAGGGTCCGAAAGACTTGACCATGGTATTTTTATGTTTTTTGGCAACCAAATTTGAAGAGAGTATGTTTATGCCTTTGAGATCACTGAACACGAATCCGTAGTCAAATCTGTAAAATTATAATTTTCCAAATTTAACTTCAAAACATCTCTTGACCATGACCAGATGGGGTTAAACTGACCATGGATTTATATTCAGCGACCTCAAAAACATAAGTATACACTCTTTAAATTGGGTTGCAATTAATGTTGGAGATTTGACCTTAAAATGTCCTTGAACTTGACCTGATGGGGTCAAACTGAACTCGGATTCGGAAGAAGCAACCCCAAAAACTTGAAGATACCATGGTCAAGTCTTTCGGACATTCAACTTTTTGTATTTTGTAGGGCTGTGTATTTATTCTTATTGTTTGGACTGCATGTTTACTCCTACTTAATAAGTCCGAAGTTTAGTTTATATCAAAAGTGAAAGAAACTTTACTTCTGCTTAAATTTTGTTGTTACGATATTTTTTTATTGCAATATTACGTATTACTTTAAGGGTTATTTATTTATTTATACAAATAAAATGTTTAACTCTTACGTTGTTAAATAGTATATTATATTATAAGGATTAAAAGTGATGCCGAGCGAATGCAAAATTGCGAGTAAAAATAAGCACTTTTAGTCCGTATGATATATACTATTTTTACTCCAACCAAGTCAAAATGAATACATTTAGCTATTCAAAAATCGTTTTTTCAATCCTAGGATTAAAAGTAGCACTGTTAATCCCAGAATTAAAAGTGTTGCTAAGCAACGAGCACATTTTTGTACGGTATGAAAACTGATAGCTTTTGCACCTGAAAATAGTACGAAATGTTAACATTTTTTGACCGTTGGAGAAAAAATATATTTTCATTTTTAATAGTGATTTTTGTCTGTGGTTAGGTATAGATACGAACTGTTGTTTTCTTGACGTCTTTTAAACATACTACGTGTATGTGTTTTAAATGGCTTTGTATTATGCTGGAATTATTTTAATAGGTTTGTTAGTATTTTTGAGCTTCTAAGGTGTGGCAATTCGACCGTCGTACGGCCCTCCTTAAAATAATTACATTAATTTAATTTAGATTTTGATAAGGTGTATTTTCCATATTGTCCTTAATAGGCTACTGATTATGTTCTTCAGACAGGACTACAAGATCACTACTAAAAAGTGGACAAATTCACCCCTATTTAAAAAATGCACCCCTTAAATAGCAGCACTTTGTGGTTTTCTTGGTCTATGCAAAATATTAATTGGTATTTAAAAGAAATCCAGCCATTATGCGTTGCGCAATGTAAACATGCAGTTCATGTTTGGTATTTTGACAATTAAAAAAAGAAAACAGGTGAAGTGACTATGATGTCATGTTCGCCTTTAAGACACCTCGTTGTAAGGATGATAAGATGGAATTGTAGTTAGAATTATTCGTTTGGTTAAAAGAATAAAATCAGGGCCATATTTGAACTTACCTCGTAGTATTCAATTAGTTTTTAGAAGTAATAGCCTTAGGAAACACCTTATTTACCACGACCGCTGATTCTTAGACTGTAAATGAACAAATAAGCTATTATTTTACCTTACAAGAAAATAACAAAAGCAATGTTTTATGGAAAATAAATTTGAGCTGCCAGCACCGCATGCAATCCTTCTTAATATTCCTTATTGCATCTCATGTCAGTCGACCCCTACATCTCGAAAAGGAGCACAGTGGCGTATAGGGTTACCAATTACACTCTTGAAGACTAATGAAATTAGCGTCATTATGCTATACACTGTTCATTCCTTACACGTCAAAATAGAAAACTTTATTCCCTAACTTTTGCGGGTTGCTTAGACTGTTTTTAATTAGAATGTTTATACAAATTTTATTATTTATGTCAATTATATAAGTACCAAAGGGTAATTTTTTAATACACAGGATGACACAAAACCTACCATAAACTGTAGCAGTTGACACGCAGTAAGCCGTAAACAATCACTGTATTGTAATGCCTATCACTACCGATGCGCTTTTAGTAATTGATTAGCATTTATGCGGTTAATGTGCATTCAAAATTTTTAAGATTGTTTTCGTTTTTGAGTTATTTTTTTGCTTTACTCTATCCTTACTGTAAACAAAGCTGGCTTCTTTGGTTTCGTTAGTTATACTTGAATTGAAATTCGTCAAAATGGCCGATGTTAATACCAACTTAGAGGAACTAGAGATGACATGGTATGTACTATTCGTTAGGTAAAAATATCCAGGATATACTTGTTAGATGCTACAGACTGACAAACCGTCAACATATTACTTAATAAATCTTTTTATTTTTGAAATAACTATGTGCTGTCATAGAGTGTGCTACGTAAAATGTATCCAAAATTCTTCATAGGAACTAAAAATGCAATAAAAAATGAAAATATCCATGGGTTATCCTGAATGTATAACTTTAAGGGAAAATAACTATTATATATATATATATATATATATATATATATATATATATATATATATATATATATATATATATATATATATATATAAAAACATAAGTGTAAAGTCAAATATTAAAAAATAATACTGCACGATATCTCAACGTTCTTACTGGGCAACCCTCGTACTAGACCGTTGAATTATTTTACTTCGCAATTGCAAGCGCAGCCGAGATCTACCGAGATCTAAGATGCGGGTAGGCTCACGAAAATCCGCCGGTGGACCAGTGAACAAAAGAGATGGGAATAACGGTTCTTCTTAAATAACGTGTTACTTTTTCCGGTTGCCGAGAAATAACGTCCTAGAATAACGTTATTTGGGAACGAAGTTATTTGAAAGTTCACTAACTAAAACCAAAGTTAAATATACCTATGTATATGTTTTGTTTTTATTAATGAGATTCCTTTATTTAATCTATATGTTTAAATAGGTGTTATTTGTTTTTATATTTTATTCATAGATAATAAGGTTTATTTTCTTGGTAAAATTTTCATTATTTTTCATTAAACATTTATATTTTGTAATGCTTTGTTTGACGTATTATTTACCATTGATGCATTTTTTAATTGTTATACTATTATATTTTTAAATTTAAAACCAAATCCTATACGGGAATACGAGTTTCACTCATTTCTGCAGTCCATCTACTCCGAAGCGAAACTAAAATAACGTTATTGAATTCGTTTATCGTTCTCAAGTAACGAGAAACGGGCAATTGGTGCGTCTCTCCTGGCGTTCCCGTGTCTGCCACTAACCAAAGAAAAATATCTAATAACTTATAACTTCTAATATTAATTCATTCGCTTATCGTTCCCGAATAACGTCGTGCATGCATGCACGGGCACGCGCACAATCACGGTACACGGTCATCTGCCGCATACTCGCGGTGACTAAGCCGGTCAGATGATGCAATTCTTTCGTTCCCTGGTAACGAGTTATTTCGAAAGTTGGTAACATTACATTTTGTTCTAGTAAAATAACGTTCTAAAATACCGTTACCCAAATAACGACCCATCTCTAGGGAATAATAAGATTCTGTTAGAAAATTTCTGATGCTCGCCTGAAGGCCAACATCGCACACCATCCGAATTCTGACGGGTCTGATGTCCGCTTCGGATGATCACCGGATGCATACCGACCAATCATCACGTAAAAAATTTATCTAATCAAAATTTCTATACATTTTGTACTAGACCTTGCCCACTTATCAAAAATGATGAGAACGATGCTGGCGGCTAGTTGCGAATGGAACTTAAACTCGCCGGAACAAAAATTCTGATAGGTGTGTGGGGTGGTACCGGCAAGCATCAGAAATTTTCTGACAGAAAAGTCCTTACTTCTGGCCTAAAGCGTGGAATTTGCAATAAACCGCAGCATTATTTAAAAAATATATTTGGTGTGTATTTGCTTATATATTACAATCTAAATAATTCTAATCTGTTTGCCCCCAAAATAAAAAAAATGTGACATTACCTACCTAAATAGTGTGTAGGATGTGTATTATTTATTGCTTTTGTGTGTTGAGGCCTCCCTGTCATACAAACCTCAAGCCGCTACTGGTAAAATTAGATATCCTTCAATATCTTTTGACTTGGCGGAGTCAAGATTTATAAATCTATTTTTTAAATATAGCAGGGTAGAGGATTAAAAATCTTAGTTATTTATTTTTATCAGTAAAATGTTGTAAAAAAAAGAAAATAAATCGACAAATTGGACCCTTTTTACTTAAAATAATGTTATGTCATTTCTAAGCCTAAATTCGTGTCTACCACCTAAAAATTTAGTGTTGTTTTCTTTTGACATTTATATGAAGTGCGTGACTAAAGTTCACAATACCCCCCAATAAAGTAAATTGATACCTTTTTATTTATAGTTAAAAGACCCTAAAAATAGAAAAAGGTAAAATGTAACGAGCCATGATGTCCATTCCAAAAAGGATATAACGGACAGCCGTATAATATGATAAACTAATAAAAACAATTTGTTCAATTTTCTCTCTCTCTCTCTCTCTCTCTCTCTTATATATATATATATATATATATATATATATATATATATATATATATATATATATATATATATATATATATATATATATATATATATATATATATATATATATATATATATATATATATATATATATATATACATATATAGAACAGTAATTATAAAAATTTAATACAAATATACAGGGTGTTATTGTCATTTTCATACCACTTTAAATATTTTTATGAAAATTGGTGTACGGCGTTTATGCAATAAAGACCTTTTTTTGACCTAAAAATCATTTTTTTATTTCCAACAGTGGCGTCCGTACTGGACTCTGTCTAGATATTTTTAAAGGAAAAAGTACCACTGCATTCTCTTAAAATAAAAATTATTTTTGGAGTCCCGGTCAATTTAAAACAAATTTGGTTACCTGACTTTTTTTCGTACTACTCACCGTTTTCCCATAAAAAAAATTAATTCACTTGTTTGCCTCTCACTGTTTGCCTCTCACACTAATTACGAGAAAAAACGATTTATGTAACTTTAAACAATAATTTATTTAATAAGATAACTTTTAACTGTTGAAAATAAAAAATTGTTTCTTAGGTCAAAAAATGTTCTTTAATGCATAAACGCCGTACACCAATTTTCATAAAAATTTATTATTAAATTTAAAGTGGTATAAAAATGACAATAAAAAAAATACTTTTTTCTTAAAATTTTACCACGCTGTATCGCAAAAGATAAGACGTTTAGGACATACATTTATATGAAGTTTTTTTACTTAAAATAGGTCCCCCTTAAATATTAGCATGTTATTAAGAAATGTGTTTTAAAAATTGGAGGGGTCATGGCCCTCTGGCCTCTGCCGGGTATACGCCACTATTTACATTTAGTTTAATTAAGGATACAAATTTACAATTAATTCAACTTGGAATACTTTATTTTTTTAAAATCTTCTTTTCTATTTGAATAAAAATGTACGTTAATTTTCAATGCTACAAATTAATCCCAAAAAAAATAGCAAGAAAATAAAAACTGAAACTAGCTTGATAATTAACTAAAAATGATTCCACCGGCTGCTGTGCGCAATCTACAGCGTATTTCCTTAAACACAACCGACACAACCTAGAGCTGCATTTATAAATTTTAAAACTTTATGTGTAGCACATCCCATACATACCAGTTAAATTTAATTTATGAAATGTGCACAGCCATTTGTAGAAACGGTCTTATATTTACCTCTACGGAACTGCAGCGCCGGAGTATCAAAAAATCTAATTAAAAATGGGTTACAAAGATATGTTGCCAGAAAAGGCGGAGAGAAATAACGTAATTTCTAGCATAACTTATAAATGTTTTTCGTAATAACACAGGGTTTTTTTCAGGATATATTTTTGCTACTATCTAAAAAAGTTTAGTTAGGTTTTTCAAATTTTCATAGGCGCCCATACTCTGAAATGTATAAAAATGGAAACGTGTTTAGATTTAAAATTTAGATGAAAATAATTTAATGGTCCTTTTATAGTATAACTAGATGAAAAGCCTGTCTCCGCCAGGCGGGAGACAATATTAAGTAGCCTCTGTCTCCGTAAGACACCTTCCCTACGGCTAACGGTAAAAACCTTTTGCTCTATTTTTCCGGGGCGAAATTCAAAAAGGGCTTCGTTGGGTTCTACCATGCTAAAGACTACACTGTGCAAATTTCATGATTTTAGCTCAAGCCAAACTTCAGAATCACTGGCAGACAAATAAATATATATATACACCTAATATAATATATCATTTAAAAATTATATATATATATATATATATATATATATATATATATATATATATATATATATATATATATATATATATATATATATATATATATATATGGATTCTGGAAATGTTATTAAACTACGAAACGTATAAGAAACAGGTAAAAATAAAACATATTTTATAAAAAATATTGACATACTTTTTTTTTACGTCTTAATTATTTTTTTTCAAAAAAATGCCAAAAATTAAGTTATAAAAATCTATAAAAAATCTCAAAATATTCTGCAAATCTTTAAAATACGCCGCCTCTCTTCAAAATGTCACTTTTTTTTGGTCATAACAATGACTGTGTATAAAAATCTCTGCTAAACTGTAAATGCCCAAGTGACTTAAAAAATATTATTTATTGTATACTACATGCAGTTTTTTTTTGTTTAATTGCTATCTTTTTCCTGCAACTGATTTGGAATAGCTACAGAGAGTAGGTAAAAATGGTAGAAATCTTTTGTGAGTTCTCGTATAGTCTGTCTTAAAGTATACCGTGTTAGCTCTTGCCTTCATTTATGGATTAGACCTGCCGACAGCAATAAAACTGCGGATCGGTAGGTATTAAAGGACGAACATTAGGGACGGACTTTAATAATATAAAGATTTATAATTTATTGTTTATTTAGATAAGTATAATTTTAAAATTACATTAAGAAATTAAATATATACAAAGTTTTAATAAATTTATAACTGCATTATCTATACATAATTACATTTTTAATCTAAATATCTAAATCTAAATTCTCGTTCACTATCAGAATCATCATTGAGATTAATTACAATAGGATTTATGTTGTTTTGGATAGAAATGTAAGAGTCCTCAATTTTTATAATGTGTTGTAGTGAATTTTTCCAGCTCTTAACTGGTATGTTAGTAATTACATTTTTTATCAAATGTATAACACTCGGACTTAAAGTAGGTGTAACATTTTCTGCTCTGCGTTATCCATGACAATAACATTGTTGTTTGGAATATTTTTTAAAAGATAATTTTGAAACCAGTTTTCAAAAAGTTCTGCACTTGTATCCTCATGATAATCCAAGCTAAAATCCTTAATATTCTTTGCAGACAAGAGCAAGCAGTTTGGGACAAATCCGTCTTCTGAACCAGCGCGCAGCGTGTATTATGGTAATGCGTTTTCCTTTATTTGAAGGTGCTTTCGTCTGACAGTTTTGACTGGAATCAACCCATTCCTTTGGATACTGTGTCGTGTGTATCGAACCATGGTTCATCAAGGTAAATTATGGATCTGTTTTCTAACCTATATCTTTTAATTTCTTGAAGGTAATTAAATCTCCAAGTGCGTAATCTGTGCGATTCCATTACTACTTGTCTTTTGTCTCTTTTGCGGAATTTAAATCCTATTTTACAAACAACTCTATGAAGGGTGGCACGGCTAATATTTATATTGGTTTCGTCGTCGTCTTTGGCTTTTTCATCTTATCCAAGGTAGGAAAAAACTCCGCTTTCATAAAGACAAGACATTTTCCTTCTTATTAGGTCCTGATCACTATTGTCTATACGGTGAGATTGAAAATCACTACATTTTTTTTCTTTTGATCAATTCTTTACTAATAATAATATCCCTTATCGATGATATTGGAGTTTTTGTAAGTAGACAGGTTTCTTTTAAAGCTTCTTGTTTAATTAGACCTCTACTGATTAAAGTTTCATACACATTTTTTACAACCTGTTTTGCATCTAATGACAAATGATTTCGACGCGACATAGTTATATTCTCGTAAAACAACTTTTTCGAAACGCACAGTAAAAACGGTTATTCAACACTGCCACTAAAATATTAGCCAAAATATTTATATGCCTAATGGTTAATACTCAAGAAATACCTGGCCCACCCCTGCCCTTAGGAACAAATGGGTTTACCCAATAACAATAGGTAATAAAATCGTTAAAGGTTTATTGGGGTATGGTCCGTCCAAAGCCTTAACGACTTTGAGACAGACTATAACTATGAATATAAGTTTTTTATGCCATTTAGGGTTTTTCTATTATCTATCTATTAAGTGTTGTTGAGATTTACAAGAAAAATTTTGTAAAAGAAAAATAAATCTCATAAAAACAGCAGCAAACCCAAAATATAAAATGGACAATTTAAAATTCCCTGATACTATGTTTAAATCGGTCTAAGACAATTGCGGTCCAAATTAACAGATAAAAATAATAGCCTAAATTGCGGCCTAAAAAATAAGGTTTAGCCTTTAATAAAATTTCCAGGAAATAAATGATTACCTGGTTTGGCCCAAACAAGATGGAATTAGTGCGGCCTGTAATAAATACCATATTGAGTATTATTAAAATTTTGTTAATATCTTTTACGTAGAAATAATTTAAACAAATTCAAAAGCCCTTAGTTTTGGTCGGTCATGGTTAGTTCTGGTTAGTAAAAGCGGCTTTTTATTTTTTCCAATTATATTTCAGACGTGATAAATAACTAAAAGAAGGAACAGTAAACTTATCCGTTTAGGCGGCAATTCTGCCATTAATTAAATTAAATTTTTCCAAAATTTTGGCCGCAATTTCCCAAATAAAAAAAATTTATCCTTCAGTGGGTATTTTGACGGTTATCAAACTATATGATTTCTTAAAGATCAAAAAGTAATGAAAGCTTTATTTTTGTCTTTAATCAACAGTTCACCCCTGTATGGGGTTAAAATTATGGACATTCCTAATGAGTTATGTGTAATGACCGCCGCCGTGACCGTAGCATTAATGTTTTTCCCCGGCTGGCCCATTAATGTAAATGCTTTTCAGACCAGACCCAAAATAAAGAAGAACTCTTTCAAGTTTTTTGGACATTTTTGGTAATTACAAACTCATTCGGAATTCCCGCTGAATTAAAATCTGCCATTTTAACGTACAGCTAAACATAATTTTCTCCCCTTCAAATTAGTAAAATTTAAAGGCTTGAAATAAATTTTCCAAATGTGACAGAAGTAATTTTAGGCTAAGCTATAAATTATTTTGTTAGTCTTGTATGAGCTTAACGGTTAACATTGATTTTTCATGCAAAAGCAGTTTTTTTTTTGTCGGAGGGGTAGAGTAACTGCGTTTAATTTAAGATTTAAAAAACACTTTTTATGCAATAAAAATGAAATTAAGACAGTCTTGATGAATAATTTTTTGTCTTGGTTTAACTATATTAAAGAATTAAGTAAATTCTATACTGTTTTAAAATATTTTGTTATTTTTTCCTACTCTTTTTTTTAATATGTAGGATGTAAAATAAGTTTAGGTTTATTTTTTTATAAGAAAAATAATATTTATTTAAAGAACAATAACGTCCCCGATAATTTCAATTAAGTAATTTAACGATAGAAAGTAGGTCTACGAAATGGTGGGATGTCATTTCAGGAAATTTTGGGAAAATCGTTAACCGGGTGCTACAACAGGATGCGATGTTGGCAAAATGGTTAACGTCGTCACGGCCTGTCGTTGGGGCACTGGGGCTTTAAAAGAAACAGATGTGAAGAACAGCTCTTAAAATAGTTCTTTAGAAAGTTTTTACAACAAGCGCAATTAAATGGGGGTGCTGGGTCACGAAATTTAAATTTTACGAAGAATTAAAACTTGGGTTAAAAGCCCTTGACCATTGACCAAAACGTACGTCTGGTAGGTGTCAAAACTGGCTAATGGAATGAGGAATGGAACGAGTCGTATTTAGTGACAAGTCACGATCTTGTTTTGGGGCTGGTGGTCGTAGGAGGTTCGTCGAAACGTGGAGAAAGACGACAATTTCAATTTTTTGGAGAGCGGATACTGGTTCCAGAGGCGTTATGGCATGGGGTGCATAGCAATTGAAGCAATCAACTCTGGTTTTTTTTCGAAACATGAAGCCCAGTCTTACATTAATAACGTGTTACAACCTTTGCGTTCCAAACATTCACAACTCAAAACCCCCAATTTTTTGCAGGACAATCTACACAGTTCAGTTACAAAGACTTCCCGACAAGCAATGTTACTTTCTTCCATGGCCTGCTTTTTACAAAAGCCCCCAAATTTTAAAAAAAAGGGATAAAAATTTTTAAAAAAAAAGGGGATAGATTTTCGGGGGAAATTTTTTTTGGGAATTTGGGTTTGGAAAAAATAGCTAGAACCCGGGAACTTTTACATTTTTTAAAACTTTTTTTAAAATTTTTGGGGGGGAAAAATCGGTTGAATTTAGTAACAACCCCCAAAAATTTTTTTTGGGGCTTTAAATTTTTTTTTTAAATTTCAAATTTTTTTTGGGGAAAACAAAATTTTTTGGAAAAAACGCTTACCTTTCCCGGGGGGTTGGGGGTTTTCCCTTAGTTTTTGGAAAACCCTTTTTCTTTTTTTTTTTGCCCCCTTGGGGGCCCCCGTTTACTTTAAAACTGTTTACAACCTTTTTTTGGGGGTTAATTTTTTAAAACCCCCAAAACCCAAATTTTTTAAAAAAAATTTTCCGGGCCCAGAAAAAAATTTTTTTGGGAAAATTTAATTTTAAAAAAAATTTTTTTTTTTAAAGGGGTTTTTTGGTTATTATTGGGTTTTTAAAACTATTGATTTTTAAAAATTTTGCCTTTTTTTGTATAATTATATAATTTTATTTTATTTTAAATTATATTTTAAAAAATTATTTTTTTTATTTAAATTTAATATTTTTTTTTTTTTTAAAAAACCCCCTTTTTTTAAACCCCCTTTAAAACAACCCCCAACCCCCTAAAAAAAAATTTTAATTTTTCCCCTTTTTATGTTTTAAAAGGTTTAGGTTTTTTTTAAAAACCCTTTTTTTTAAAGGGGTTTTTTTTTTTCCCCT
>JAHBCN010001484.1:85000-116744 GCA_019359885.1 Listronotus oregonensis
GTTTTAAAACTGATACATGCGTCTACCAAAAATTAGGCGAGAAAGCGAAAGCCGATTTATGCGCCTTTTAAAAATAAAATGTTGACTTTAGCGATTAAATACGAAGACTTTGCTTAAGGCGTGCTTATTTAAGAGATTGTTAGTATGAAAGTCCGTAAAAGCCCGCGTGGACCTTTACAAGATAAAAACTGCCAAATTTTTACGAACTTTTGTGAATATTAAAAATGAAAGACATAATAAAGATTGCCTCGTTTGCGAAAGAGGCAATATTGCCTACGAAATAAAAGTATTTATATAAAGAAACATATAATTTTTTTCAAAAATGGTGTGATCGGAAAAACATTAAAACGACTAAAGACACAATTTTGGCTTATTTTGACACTTAGCATTCTAAGTATAAATGTTCGTTATTGTGGAGTGAATACTCTATGCTAAAGACAACGATATGACTGCGAGGAGAAATCGACGTGGGTATATATTTTTTTTAAAGATTGGATAAGTTTTTAGCAAATGCTGATAATAAGGAACATCTATTTATTAAGGTATTTTTATACAAAAATATAGCTTTTTTAAAATATTTGGCAAAACTCTTTAATTTTGTAAGGAAGGTTGTTCTTGTATTTGTTCTAGCTGGGGCATGGAGACGGCAATAGTTGGTAATATTAACAACACGTGTTGAAGAATCTTAAACACATATTTTGGCGAAGCTGGAACATGAAAAAAAAAGCTTTCTAGCATAGTTCCTGGAATCATGGAAAATAATTATTTACTTGATAAAGTAAGAACATATATGAATATGTATATTGCATTGATAGAATCGATGAAGCAAATTAATTGATTTTTTTATCAACTATTTTAAAGAAAAATGTACTACGTAACCTGTAGAAATACACAAAATTGGAAATGTGCAAGTTGTTGTTGCCAAGTATCTAGACTTAGCAAACCCGTCTACATATACATTGTTTCAGGCGTTCATCAGCTTCATCAGCTACGGACGATGGCGGTCCTCTACGGTGGCAGAAGGGTATATTAAAGATGAAGAATTCTAGGCGAGAGCCCTAGTACATCGGTGTCTTTTGTATTAAATAAGTTCAATAATAGGACAATGAAAAAATATAATGAAAATATGGATATGACCACACCAAACTAAAAGTTAGCGGAAGCTGACAAGCTCTAATTGGGGAGCCAAACCCAGGGTTCTTAAAACCTCAGCACTCGCCCTCTGTCATTCTGCCGGCGAGTATGCGTGCCCGGTTTGGTATAAATCAGTGCACGCAAGGCAAGTTGACGTTGCCCTTAACGAGACAAGCAGAATTATTACCGGATGCCTGAAGCCCACACCTGTGGATAAGATCCACCATCTAAGTGGCATCGCCCCTTCTGCTGTCCGCAGAGAGGCAGCAGTATTTAAAGAACGACTTAAATCAGCAGAATCGGAACGCCATCCCCTCTACGGCGAAGAACCGGCCCATCTGAAATTAAAATCGAGGCGAAGTTTCCTAAGATCAACAGAAGATTATGGAAAACCCTAAAACCAGATTGGACCTTTGGAGGAAGACAGGAAATCACCACTGGATGGAGCCGGAAGAAGAACTGACACCAGGCTGCGATGAAAGTTGGGAAACCTGGAAGGCACTAAACAGACTACGTACGGGCACTGCAAGATTAAGAGATACCTTAATAAATGGGGTTACCCTGTTGACTTTAACCTCTGCGAATGTGGAGTACTACAAACCACGCTACAT
Source organism: Listronotus oregonensis (assembly GCA_019359885.1). Lineage (NCBI taxonomy): Eukaryota > Metazoa > Arthropoda > Insecta > Coleoptera > Curculionidae > Listronotus > Listronotus oregonensis. The sequence continues at coordinate 86,746 of JAHBCN010001484.1, forward strand.
ATGTGCACCTGTCCACTGTGCATATGCCCAGCCCAATGCACTCCAGAGGACCTCATGGCAGCAAAGCCAAATGCAATCGACGTCGCCCGTTTCTGAGCAAAAAATGTTTAGCTCTAGACTTAGATCATATTATGTATTTTCTGTTTTTATGTTTGTTGTACTGTAGTCTTTACATAATTTTTTTATATCTATAAATTTATGTCTGTATTTGCAAGTAGGTATTTTGTGTGTAATGTTAACACTATAATATGTACCCTGATGATGCTTCTGACACGAATAAATAAAAACCATATCAAAAAACTCTTTCGTTTTAATTATCAATAATTACTATTCAAAAAAATAATTATTAGGTATACTAATTTAGAGTAATGTTGTGTACGTAAATAATGAAGATGTAAAAAGAATATTCCTAACGTAGTTTTGGATATCATGATAAAGTGTAAAATAAAGACTTATTTTATTTTACTAGCACATAAAGGACTACTTTACCGCCGCTAAACTGTATAATAATCAACTGTTTATAATGTAGTCGTACATAACACTAATTTTTTAGTTTTTTATCTGTGCTTCAAGCACTATTGATATCCACATTAATTTTTATTTCGTGGTAGGATGCTGTAACTTTGAAAACTTTTAACCTATTGCTTTTTAAAGAAATGTATATATTTGTTGATTAGCATCTGTTTTTTTTGCTATTCTGTATATGGATTATTCTGAATAAATACACGTCAATCCCCGTCACAGCTTACGGTAAAGTAAAAATGCAAAAACACAGCATGTGATAAAAATTATTAACGGGCAATATTGGATTAAAAATGATGTTGCAATGATAGAGCACGTTTAACTGATATAAAATGTGATTGATGTGTGCTTGCCAGGACATTCACTTTTTTTCTTTTTTGTTTCTATCATTTATCACATATAGAGCTTTTATGCTTCGTGTTATTTTAATTATATCGGTGCTATACTTAATGGATTTTGCTGTTTATATATATTTTTTTGCCAATAATTTTTCTCAAAGTTTTTTAACCGACCGAAACTATTCGTTTGGTTTTATACAAGGCAAATAGGAAACTTCTTACGGAATTGCAGCAAATTCTTCCAACTGTAGATTTCGATATTATAAGCAGCTGTTGTAATTTTTATTTTATGCGTCGCAATATACCCGATTTAATTGCATTGTTTTTTCAATTTCATTGACTATTTTCCTCATATCGTTTAATTTTTGGTCTAAAAGGAACTGCTAATATTAAAAAAAAAAGATGATAAGAAAGAGAGCACAGTCAAAACCATTTGGAACACAACAGCCAAGATGTACTAGAACATATATTTTAAGAAATAAAACAGAAAATTAAACCCATTCATTAAATACCAAACAAAAAGTCGGGCAACCAAAAAACTGCAGGTTATATACCGGAAAAAAGGAAATTAGCCTTTACAGCATTTTCCTAATGGTCCTATAAAAATTATATATTATGTTTTCCTAAAAAAGATGGCTTTGGAAACAAATTGGATGAGTAGAACATAACCCGATATTTTCTAAAACCGCTGAAGGGAAAGAAAAAGATGTGATCATTTACAGTGTTTAATGGCCAGTCATACTAATCCTAATCTATATCCAAATCGAATATTTATCAAACCCTTACTGAAATAATAGTTTATCGGAGAAGTGGTGCAAAACTGTTTTTATTGGTACAAATCCCCACCTTGATTTGATAAGCAATAACAAGTCCTGGCATAAATACAAGAAAGAATCAAAAGACACTTGAAATTTTCAAACCATTTTTTTGCAAGTCTCGGTGTCAGCATTAGCAAAAAATGAAGTCGATGAGGAACAACTGTTTAAAATAACTGGACATGTATCTATTAGTTCAATTTGGCCCTACCTGCAGCTTAATAAGTATCACCGAAAAAAATATTAAAAATTAAGAGGTAAGGAACAACCATCAAATTTCTTGGAAAAATAGACGTTTTTAGCACCTTGCGTCTTCCAGAACAAAGATTCTGCTCAATTAAAAAGTTCAAGCATAATTCAAATACAGTTTATAGTAACTGCGCTTATATTCGCAATACATTGTATTGTTTAGTATGAAAATGGTGTCCTTTTTTACCTTTCTTTGTAATATTTTGCTCGGGGCATAGTTATTCAAATATATTTCGTGCATATAAAGTAGCTAAAAAACCGCATTTATAGATGTTGCCTTAAAAAACGGGGTTCATGCATTTTTATTGTTATTTGCCTTAAATAAAAGACCTTCTCTTACTGGCCGGGCTTTTTTTGTAAAATAACAATAAAACAAAATCAATCTGTTTCTAGGCAACATCACCTCAGGCACGATCTTCATTTATTTCACTTGCATTAAATGTATAATTACAGATTAATTTTAAGTAACCAACCAGACACCAAGTCCCAAAACCCCAAATCATAAATATTATCTATACAGGGTGATTTAAAAAGTCATCGCTTAATAGAAGATTCCGTGGCCAAAAATAGGACAAACATGTTACATAAACATTTTTAGAACGGGAATTTTACTTTAATTTTAACACAGTTAGAACATTGACCGAAATACACTTTCCAATGATAAACTTTTGTCACTATTATAGGCTAGAGGGGTAGCTTCGGGCAATTTTATTTATTGTTTTACCCTTATTTGCTCATAACATTTTTGGTATTAAAATTGATGATAATTTGGTACATAATACTTATTTTCTGCTTAGTTTAACATAAAAAAGGTACTTTTACATTACCTCGATAAACCTAAGAACTTTCGAGATATTTTAATTTTGATAATGATTGTTTGATTTTTTATAAAATTTAGCATTGCTATTAATTTTAAATATAACCCTTTTTGTACTACGCAAGTTTAAAATTGAAATATCTCCAAAGCCGTTGAGTATATCGGCTAATTAGTACCCTTTTTATGTAAAATAGTAGAAAGTAAGTATCATGTACCATATTATCAATAATATTATTACCAAAAAGGTTATGACGAAATAGTGGTAAAAAAATTAATACAATTACTTAAAGCTATGACACTAGTCCATATTAGTAGGTAACATACGTTTTATGAGTAACATTAGAAGTGTATTCTGGCCAACGTTTTAACTGTACCAAGTCTCATTCTTCATTCCGTTTTGTATCTATTATATACTTTTTTGTCTTATTTTTGACCAAGGAATCTCCCATTAAACGATGGAACATTTTTTTGAATTATGGTGTATAAATTTTATCAAGATTTTCTTTGAATGCGGTATCAGATTTTAAAATGTCATTATGAAACTCTGAGAAGGTAAATAAGAAGAAAAATTATGTAAAAGTTGTACTCCCATTGCACTGAAATAAAAAGTTGTATGTTTGTTTTAAAAAGCTATACAAGAGTTGCTTTTTGACATTTTGGGTCAAATATTCCGATGGTGTAAATGATGGCGCCTTTTCGATGGATTTCCACAGTATTAAAAAAAACTACAAAATTAAATTTTTAAAAATTTTGTTTTGCTTTATACGTTTTCAATTTCTTACCAATATCTTTGTTGGTTACTTAGAGAAAAAACAAATATCACTAAAACTTCCACAACTTGGCCAATAAACTGGAACAAGTTTAAATTTATTGTCAATAAATTAAAATACAAAATTGTGGCAACAATAAGGAGGTGATTACACGTCAAAATAAATTGTACAATTTATTGCTCAATAAATTGGGTACGTATAGAACAAGCTTATCTCTGAGAAGAATTAAGTTAGACACGATATGTTTACACCGTTGCAGTTCTTTCGAAAATCAAACTTGAGAACGTGCCGTCAGATTTGCTCTATCTTTTGTAGTTTTCCCAATACTAAGAAAATCCATCGTAAAGGAGCCACCCTGTACATTTACAAAATTTTTAATAACGAGCAACAAAAGACATATGTTATCAATTAATCTTATTGTCTGTAAATTATTTAGCATTTCGTGGATTGGTTTAAGAGATAAGATTTAAAACTGAAAATTATAGGAATTGTGCGTTTTGCGATCAATTTCCAATTTAAATTTATGGGCCATGAGATAAAAAAAGCGTTTGGTGTGATTAAATAACAGATTGGATTTTAAAAAGAAAGGTATGGAATTTGCCAATTTAACTTGATAGTCGGGTTTAAAGTATTGAAAGTTTTCAATCTTCTTTTACATCGGCTGGCGGATTTTTCGATTCTTTAAACTCTCGAAATTGATCGTCAAATAATTGAGTAGGGGAAAGTCGGTGCTAAACGTGCTAACAGATTATAGTTGTTTGCTTGTTGCAAAATTTAGTTCGCTTTGCTTCGTAGCCTCGTCGGATAGCAATGACGTTCTACATGTTAACGCAAATATTTAAAGGTATTTAAAAGGATATAAGCATCAGTTTTACGTAAAAGTAAATTTATAATAATGTTATAAAAATTATTGCTTTATTCCACAACATACGTATCATAGATGTCATAACTGAAGTTAGAAAGAATTAATTAATGTCAGGAGATTAACTCAAGATATCTGCAAGCAGCAGGTTTTGCATTTTAGAAACTCCAAAAAAGTGTTAACTTTGGGGCCTCTCCAGAAAAACTATAAAGAGATGCATAAAAACGACATTTCCTTATATGGTTTTGGAATTTGCTAAGGGAGAAATCATATTTTTTATTTGGTCAGAGCAGAAGCTGATATATATATATATATATATATATATATATATATATATATATATATATAATATATATATATATATATATATATATATATATATATATATATATATATATATATATATATATATATATATATATATATATATATATATATATATATAGCTGTAACATATCCCCTACAGCCCGTAGGTGGGCAAGAGACTAAATCTTTGTGTGTGGGGTGATTGATAAGGCGAACGGTCTTTCTTTGAATGAAATTAAGAGGACTAAGATTTTGTAATAAAATCTAATTTGGGATACGAACACAGTAGAGGAAAAAAATTCTGATTAGACAAGCAATTCGAGGTTTTATCTAGCTTCTGTGACTATGAATATAATACGTTTGTACAAGTTAAGATCATTCTGAAAGGTAATATCTACAATGTTAAAGAACTTCACTACATAACTTGAACGCTCATATGTAAAGGATGACTATTGGAAGACTTCTTTTGAGACAGCGAAGATGTGTAACGGTATAAGGCATTAAATAATTCGAAAAATTTAGCTTAACAAGCTTTTGAGAAAAAATAAAAATTTAAATTTTGTTTTAAATTATACAATTATTAAAGATCTTAAAAAAAGTTAGAATTAGGGGTCTTAAAAAAAGAGTTGTAGACGCGAGCGATTTCAGAGGGACATCCGATATAGTGCTAATCTGCTGTTTTTAAAATTAAAAAAGGCGCAGTTTTTTTTAGGAGCTCGCAAACAGTGAAGAATTTGACTTTTAATAAAAGTAACCAAGTTAGTGAGCTTGGAATTGAAATGGTATTAGAGGAAGATATATCGACGTCAAATATATGTTACTGGTAATTAACAAATGAGACACTTTGTATATTTTTATATTTTTGGCGGATATTCTGCGTCTAACGGTATACCCATATGTCAAATTTTGACAGCTGTGGAAAAAAAATACAAAACCAAAAGTGCAAAAAATGTCTTATTAAAAAAAGATTATGCTTATAAACTAAGCATTTTTACTGATAGATTAATTTAATTTTTAAATTAGAAAACGCAATCAATTAGGCGTATACCTCGTTTTTTTTTTATTCTTGTTAAATTGGTTAGCATCTAAATATTAACTTTTGGTCCATCTGTCAAAATGTAACACATGGGGTATCGTCAGACTCAGAATGTTGCTGGCAATCCAAAAATGTAAATATATACAGGCTGTCTCGTTTAAGAACTGAAAGTCAAAACCATTTCTATCTTAAAAAATTTAGAAAAACATGGGGGTAAGCCACCCTCCTGGATCACCTGGTATATATTTTTCTGATGTTCTCAAAGAATGCACTAATAAAGCACCCTGTACTTTTTTATCTTTACGACAGCTCACAAATACTTGTTTTAAGCCCCCTTCCGTGGGTGTCAGAATTTTAGATGTTTAACCCGATTTTCCCTAGTTCCGGTACCGAGATATGCAGATATTACATTTTACGGCACCTTACCTAACGCAGTAGTATCAGCACGGACGTTACATAAATATCTACTACCTTTGAACTATCCTCCATTAACGTCTGTCCGACTAAAGTGATCCAGCCTGAACCTACAGTTTATTTGTCTTTGAACTCTGGACCCTATTTTTCACTAATTAGGTAAAGTCTTAATTAAAGGTATTTGAACAAAGTAGGACACTAGCTGTGACTGAAAATATCAGATATCTGACGCTGGCTCATTAAAAAAAAAACCCAATCAAAAAGCCACTGAACCGATGAGGCTAAATATTTAATGATTTGAAGTAGTACTTTAAAAAAGCAAATAGACAAAAAAAATTCACTAGAGTCCCGCTGATTCGAACTAATTGGGACTGAACCCTGTTCGGATTAGCAAAAATTCGTATTAGGCGGAATTTTGTCGCATAATGCTATATTATTGTCTTTTTGAGGCATATTTAGCGTCTGATGTGTAAAATATTTGAGGTTAGACGCTAAATACACCTTTAGTATTTAACAATAGATGGTGTTAAGCCACTGACTTTAAATTGTGCTAGTCAATAATTTGTAAGTGTGTGAGTGTTGTAGTTGAAATGTTGTAAGTGTGTAAATAAATTATTAGTCTTTTTTTTTGTCCTGGCCCTGTTCAGATTGGGGATTTTCGGATTAGCGTGTCTAGTGTAATAAAATAAAAACACTGCTTAGGGGTCAGTATAATCTGGTATCAGCTCTAGACTTGCAAAATACTACTTCGTACCTGTACGGTTGTGATAAAAATTTTAAATAATAGAAAGTAAATATCTAAATTATATTCTTTCAAGTCTTTATAATGTTGATAAAATAAACACTTTTTAATTAATATGTACTTTTTTTGTTTTCTGCACGCTGGTAAAAAAATAAATTTTGCAGAATGGGTCTATTTTGCACGCACTTTTAACACTTAATAACTATTTGGCTTTTAAAAAAATCCTCAAAACATATTTCTTATTTTAGTTTAAGAAGTGTCATCCTCTTAAAGTAAATTCCTAACAATCATTTAGGAAATATAAAAGTTTTTTTATTACAAAAAAGCATTTTAAATCCCTTATTGCCATAAATAAAGGAGTCCTTTTGGAACTCAAGTGCAGGGTGTGAATATCAGAATGACGATTATAAAGATGATCTGAAGAGGAGACACGCTTAAAGGACGTGTTGTTTATTCCATATTAGAAATAAAATATTTACGGGCTTTTCACTTGGAAGCTATAAAAGTGTTTGATAACATTCTATAGATTTTTTATTTACCGCCCGCGCGTTTTTATATCGGATGGGAAAATGCCATATGCCAAAAAACCTTATTTTAGGGTGCGATAAGTCAGTTCAAAAACCGTGCTGAACGTGCTGAATAAATATGAAATAAAAACTTTTAAATTGGGGTTAGAGCCTATAAAATATAAATTTCGAAATGCTAAACCAGTAGCGGCTTGATGAGGCGGAGAGAAAAATGATTTGATAAATTTGGACATGGAAGCATCAGTTCCGGATGTAATATATCTTATATTACATTCAAATACTGAGTTTACTTTACTAAAACCGGTAGAAAATTTTATTTCAGCAATAATTCTACCGAGGGTCTACGTATACTTTATAACAGTTAAGCTTTAAGGACGGTCCAATTTTTTTTTCTACCAATTTTAGTTACATAAATGCATCAGTTTCGATGTAATATATCTTATATTACTTTCGAATACTGAGTTTACTTTCCTAAAACCGGTAGAAAATTTTATTTCAGCAATAAGTCTACCAAGGGTCTACGTATACTTTATAACATTTAAGCTTTAAGGACGGTCCAATTTTTTTCTACCAATTTTACTTACATAGGAGCGTCAGTTCCGGATGTAATATATCTTACATTACTTTCGAATATTGAGTTTACTTTACTAAAACTGGTAGAAACTTTTATTTCAGCAATAAATCTACCACAGATCTATGCCCTATAAACCTAGGCGTTAAGTATGGTTCAAACTTTTTTACCAATTTTATAGAAACACCAGATTTGTATGTAATATAACTAGGAAAAAGGAAAAAGTAGAAAAAAAATTCAAAGAACATTTAGAAATTGGTGCGAAATCGTTAGTCTCTAAGAAGTAAATAAATTATAATATACTTATTGTTTAACTTTCTTTATTTCCGAGTTTTTTTTTAAATAATATAATATAAATAAGTTTAACAAAATACGTTTTATAAAGTTGTGTATTGTTAATTGTCACTTTTTCTTATGTCAAAAAATTTCCACTATAATACCCTCCAGGGTACCCCAGGAAGAGAAAATTTCCGAAAAAATACATCGGTTACCATGGCAACGTTAAGTAATGCTTGTATTTCATTGGTCGAAAAATGTTGGTGTGAAATTTTCACAAGTAATACTACAAGAGGTTAAATTATTTGCGGAATTTTTTCGAGTCAATGAGTATTTAAAAAATCTCTTTTAAAAATATTCATGAACGAGAAGAAATCTTAGAATTTAATTTAACCCCGCGTGGTATTCGGTAAGAAAATTTTATACCAAATTGTGTTTAAAATAATTTTAACATTGTCTTCTACTCATTGTAATCACATGAAAATACCATTTTAACACTTATAGCATATTTTTTTAATTTTACATAAACTTTAAGTTACTACAAGTGTCTTTTTTAGTTTCTATTTTGTTTTGTAATAGGTACCTTACGTACACTTCATATGGTACGGCTTGCATAATCAGCGCTAGCAAACAGATTTGCGAGCCATATATTTATTTTCTTTTGATATTAATTGTGGTGATTCAACAATACTCCTTCAATACTTAACATAGCTTATTATTTTATTTACGTATAATTATTTCTTACTACAATAGTAGAAAATAATAAGTTTATTTATAATAAAAAATCTGCCATTATGTCAAAAAAATTTCACTATTCGCTGTTTTGGTTACCCACCATAGAGAGAAAAATTTTGATAAAATACCTGCGTTGCTGTGGTGAATTATCAAAAAAACTTATTTCAATTGGTTAAAACAAAGATCATTGTAGTTGTAACTACAATAAAATTGTCTTTGTTAAAACGTACCGGTATGTTTTTTTTTTGTAAAATAACTCTAAAAATTAGTGTTATAAAAAGACTCATAATTTTTTTCAATTTTCTTTAATTCTATGATCATTTTTTATTAGTTAAGTCGGTGAATTTTTGTCATTAAGGGGACTGACATGTATAAATTTAGAAACTGATGAAATGAGAAAGTCGTTTAAGTCTATGGAGATTTATGAGACTACTTTGCATGCATAGCACTGCCTAGTTAAGAGTTATTTCCAAATTACTTTTCAACTCACTTTTTAACAAGATTTTAGGATTGTTTATAATAATGAACATATATTTCTTTTCTTTTTTAAATTTTATTTGCAAAAATATTAGTATTTAGTAATAAAGTTGGTAAAAAATAATTTGCAGTAAAAAGGTTCTTGGTCAAAATATAATTAAAAACATAAAAAGAAAACGCTGGAGAGCAAATCAAGATTGCGGAATCATTTAAGTTAACCTGTAATAACTTAAAAATGTTGTGAGATTGTATTACACTGTACCAGGGGCAATGGAAACGGGAACATTATACTATACTGCGAGACACCATACTAAGTGACACACACCTAACTTGGGCACTTATACCGATAAAAAGCACATTACCCCCAAGCCGACTACCGGTTCGTCAAACTCCCAACTTTAAACTTTTCATTCTGGACTCCCGAATATCGGTATGGTCAATTATATATATATATATATATATATATATATATATATATATATATATATATATATATATATATATATATATATATATATATATATATATATATATATATATATATATATATATATATATATATATATTATATATATATATATATATATATATATATCAAGTTTTTCATGTCATGTGCGAAGCCATTAATAAAGTCAGAAAGGCTAAGTTCTCAAAAAATTAGAGTTAATATCCGGAGGAAATTTACCCTGGAAGAAAAATGGACCTTTTAGTTGATCATCTTAAACAGCGCACCATTGATATAACATAAAATAACTGACATGGTATAGTCTGTCTCAAAGCATATCGTTATGGCTTTTAACGGACCATACCCCAATAAACCTTTAACGATTTTATTACGTATTGTTATTGGGTAAACCCATTTGTTCATAAGGGCAGGGGTGGGCAAGGTTTTTCTTGAGTATTAACCATTAGGCATATAAATATTTTGGCTAATATTTTAGTGGCAGTGTTGAATAACCGTTTTTACTGTGCGTTTCAAAAAAGTTGTTTTACGAGAATATAACTATGTCGCGTCGAAATCATTTGTCATTAGATGCAAAACAAGTTGTGAAAAATGTGTATGAAACTTTAATCAGTAGAGGTCTAATTAAACAAGAAGCTTTAAAAGAAACCTGTCTACTTACAAAAACTTCAATATCATCGACAAGGAATATTATTGTTAGTGAAGAATTGAACAAAAGAAAAAAACGTAGTGATTTTCAATCTCACCGTATAGACAATAGTGATCAGGACCTAATAAGAAGGAAAATATATTGTCTTTATGAAAGCGGAGTTATTCCTACCTTGGATAAACTGAAAAAAAAGCTAGACGACAACAAAACCAATATAAATATTAGCCGTGCCACCCTCCATAGAGTTGTTTGTAAAATGGGATTTAAATACCGCAAAATGGACAAAAGACAAGTAGTAATGGAATCGCACAGATTACGCACTTGAAGGTTTAATTACCTTCAAAAAATTAAAAGATATAGGTTAGAAAACAGATCCATAATTTACCTTGATGAAACATGGTTCGATACACACGACACAGTATCCAAAGGATGGGTTGATTTCAGTCAAAACTGTCAGACGAAAGCACCTTTAAATAAAAGAAAACGCATTTTCATAATACACGCTTGTTCAGAAGACGGATTTGTCCCAAACTGCTTGCTGTTGTCTGCAAAGAATATTAAGGATTCTAGCTTGGATTATCATGAGGATACAAGTGCAGAACTTTTTGAAAACTGGTTTCAAAATTATCTTTTAAAAAATATTCAAACAACAGTGTTATTGTCATGGATAACGCAAGCTACCACAGCCGTCTGCTACACAAAGCACCAGCTTCATCAAGTTCAAAAACCGAAATCCAGGAATATTTGTTAAAAAATGATATTTATTTTGAATTTAGTTACAAAAAAACGCAATTTTTGGAAATCCTAAATTCATATGCAATTAAAAAACAATATGTATGTGATAATTTGGTTGAACAGGCTGGGCATACTGTCTTACGGCTTTCTCCGTATGACCGTATGTTTAACCCCATAAAAATGTAATTACTATCATACCAGTTGAGAGCTGGAAAAATTCACTACGGCACATTATAAAAATTGAAGACTTTTACATTTCTATCCAAAACAACATAAATCCTATTGTAATTAATCTCAATGATGAAACAGAATTAGATTTAGATATTTAGATTAAAAATGTAATTACGTATAGATAATGCAGTTATAAATTTACTAAAACTTTGCATATATTTAATTTCTTAATGTAATTTTAAGATTATACTTACCTAAATAAACAATAAATTATAAATCTTTATATTATTAAAGTCCGTCCCTAATGTTCTGTCCTTTAATACCTACCGATCCGCAGTTTTATTGCTGGGTATAATCCATAAATGAAGGCAAGAGCTAACACGGTATACTTTGAGACAGACTATATAATTACATTTATATTTTACTATTTTGGGTCCAGCAGTTTAATAAAATACATAGACTTCAAATGTCTTTTATAAAACATTTCTGGGGCTTCCCTAAAGTTTTTGCAGTTGTCGCCGACAGTTAAAACAATTTTAATCTTTTGTTTCGTGATTAGTTTTAAAGGTACAATAAATGGATAAATTAAATTTATATCTGTATTTTTTATTTAAAAAAAGTCATTGTCTTTAATTTTATTGCTGACATAGTTACCTCTAGCAAAGATAATTATCTTGTATTCATTAAAAATAAAAATTAAAAAAGACCTTTTGTGGGTAGCTGTGGTTTCGGTATAAGAAAGTAAGCATCTAAATTTTAAATCACTTTTCTTTTGAGGTAAGAAATTTTTTTTCTTGAATAAAATTTACGTTATTGTCGCTATCCTGTATACTGCTGGTCTATCTAGACTTTTTTTGGCAGGAATTTTTTTGGCTGGTTTTTGTTTTGAATTTTAGTAAAAAAATGTTTTATATAGCAATAAATACGTGATATAATGGCTTATACCTATGTTTATTTAAACTAGAAGTGTCAAAATATGTGCCCTGTTACAAAGGATTATAATTTCTAAAACATGCCATTCAAAAAGAAAATACCTGCGACAGACCAATGGATAGACTCTAGAGTGATCCTATAAAGTACTTGTTTTTCTTTTAAGGTATGAAATCCAAAAAATAAATTTTGTACACGCCATCATTATTTTTTTATTTTCGTACTAATATCGTAAAGAAGTTATTTTCTTTTGAGAATACTCAGAAAACTCTGGTTTATAAAAGGAAAGTTCGATATTACAGTGTTATTTTATTTATGCTGCCACTGGCAAAAACCTGTTTTATTGCTTTTAAGCGAATATTTGGATTAAAACAAAACAAAGAACGAAAAAAGTGCTGTAAAATTGTAGGTCTATGGGAGTTTTATGACAAAATCGAAATAAAAACTTGGATATAGGGATTAAATTTAGCCTATCTGGATGTTTTTAACTTGTTTTAAATGCGATCATAAAAGCAATACCTACTTTATGCAAAGTAAATTATTTTAATTAAAATATTTTAGAGTGAATTTTGCAAGCCGATTTTAAAGTACTTAAAGCCAAACAAAAAACTCCGCTTTCATTATATCTCATTTTAAATTTATTTACTTCTCCTAAATCTTTGCAGACCATCAATTGTTCAATCCTTTGTCCTACCAATTTAATTTTTAATTTAATCTCGATACACCTATCTTGTCCTTAAGTTACCTAAACCTAGTGAAAGCAGTATCTCTCTAATGAAAATTACATCCATAAAAGAGCTGTTTCATGCATACTCTCATCGTCAAATTCTTTTATTTCTTAAATCTTTAAAAACCCTTATTTGTTTTCAACATCAGACAGTCTATATTTAAAAAAAAATTCTACTACATTTCTTCTAAACTACTTTACCTTTTCACAAAAAAACTTTTAAGGTTTTCCCAAACCTTTATAAAAGAAGGAGAAAAGCACCTTTCAACGCACTGGCTCGAGTAATACGTTATTGTCGAAATAAAAATATAAAAAATATTTTAAAGTATTTAATAAGGTATATTTACAGGTTTTTAAAAATCCATAAAAAATTTTGAAAAGTATTTTTAATAAAACGTATAATCCTTTAGGAAAATTTTAGATTCGAGGGTGTCCTACTAATAAAATCCTCTCAAGAAAAAAAAACAAATATTGCCTTGGTTTATTGAAAGCCGAGTCCACAGCCCCACAAAATAAAAAAGTTAAAGGTCCGAAAGACTTGACTATGGTATCTTTATGTTTTTGCGGTCGCTAAATCCGCATCCGTGGTCAGTTTGACCCCATCAGGTCAGGATCAAGAGCATTTCAAAGTTAAATCTGCAAAATTAATCGCAATCAAATTTGAAGAATGTATACTTATGTTTTTGAGGTCGCTGAATACGAATCTGTGGTCAGTTTGACCCCACCGTGTCATGGTCAAGAGCATTTTAAGGTCAAATTTGTAAAAATATTCGCATTCAAATTGAAGGTCCGGCAGGTTTGACTATGATATCTTAAAATTTCTGGGGTCGGTGAATATCCGGAGTCGGTTGACCCCATCAGGTTAAAGTAAAATCTGCAAAATTATTCGCAACTTAATTTGAAAAGTATATTCTTATGTTTTTAAGGTCGCTGAGTATGAATCGTATTCAGCGACCTCAAAAACATAAGTACCTACTTCAAATATGGTTGCGATTAAATTTGCAGATTTGACCTCACAATGTTCTTGACTTTAACCTGATGGGGTCAACCGACCCTGACCTGATGGGGTGAAACTGATTTCGGATTCGGATTCAGAGACCCCAAAAATATAAAATTTTTTGATTCAATCAATTTTAAATGAATGTTAAGGAAGTATGCAATGGATTAGAGATAGGTTGCCTATAAAAAAATTAGCCGCAATTATCTGTAATTAATTTTATTATGATTAATTCGCTAACATAACTTGCAACTATATGTTTTTTTAATGAATTTTACGATATTTGAAAGATAATAATGTCACAAATTGAAAAAAAAATGGTTGCCAGCTCTCAGTCAGCCGCAGCGTTAGGGTTGCCAGCTGTAAACAGGTATATCAGTGTTAATTGTTTACACTTACCTGTTTTTTTTTTAATACAAAATTAAAGTTTAATATATACTAATTACAAAAATCCATGGTTGACAGTTGGAAAATGGCCGCAAACAGAGGTTGCCATGATTTTAATGAACGATTCTCGCTCCAGGTAAGTGGAAGCGCAAGAGAGAAGATGCACGCATTGTTATGTGCTGTAAACAAGGAAAAAACATGGCAGCTGTGACCTTTATATCATAACGACAGTTTACATATAGTATACTAGTGATGGGCATAATCGGATTATTTTAAGAATCGAATTATTGAATTATGAATGATTTCAATAATCGGATTATTTAATAATTCGAATTATATAATTATTTAATTTTTTTAATCGTTTGAATTTTAAATTCTTGATTTCTGAATAAATATGTAACTCGATTCCGATGTAACTAAACACAAACACTAAATATTATATACAGTTTGTCAAAAAAGTCCGGGATCCCCTTAATAATTCGTCAACGGGGATCCTGGATTTTTTGACACTGTTTAATATATATTATTATTATTATTATTATTTTAGTAAGTAAATTTTCCAGATACCATAATTTTTTATAGTAATTTTTTACTTACCGGGCCCACGGCCGATTTTATTGAAATTTTGTATACCAGGGATTTTTGGGGCGCTGATCACGAATCTGAAGTCAAACTTTTTCGTACTCTGCTGTTTTTTAGGTTATAACGCCCCACTGGAACCTAACCAGCAAAACTTTCCTAAAATTCCTCCTTCTTAAAACTGATTACACCCAAAATGGAAGATTATATAGATAAATATTTTTAATAAAAAAGGCACAACAAGTACTTTCAAATAATATTATTTTTACTTTTATAAATGTCAACAAAATTGTCTAGAGATTTTAGACTGTTTTATTTTGGTACGCCAGGGAACCGCGAAACAATTGAATGGCCTGCTTTATAAATTTGAATTATTTTTATTTTTCGCGATTTAAATTTAAAAATTAAGCGCATTCAATTGTTTCGCGGGTCCCTGGTGTACCAACATAAACATGAACATTAAAGGATTAATTAAAATAAAATCGATTTTCTTTAAAGATTCGGTAGACAACTTTTCAAGTAAAAAATAAAAGTAAAAGAAAATATTGGTTTTTTCTTAGGCAAAAAAAAATAGTCATCATGCTCTAAAATGTGTGTTTCTTAAAAAATAAGTAAAGAAATACTAGAACTACATCGACACTACATTATACTCTTGATTACAGCACATAACAATGCGTGCATCTTCTCTCTTGCGCTTCCACTTACCTGGAGCGAGAATCGTTCATTGAAATCATGGCAACCTCTGTTTGCGGCCATTTTCCAACTGGCAACCATGGATTTTTGTAATTAGTGTATATTAAACTTTAATTTTGTATTAAAAATTAAAAAAAAAAAGGTAAGTGTAAACAATTAACACTGATATACCTGTTTACAGCTGGCAACTCTAACGCTGCGGCTGACTGAGAGCTGGCAACCATTTCTTTTTCAATTTGTGACATTATTATCTTTCAAATGTCGTAAAATTCATTAAAAAAACATATAGTTGCAAGTTATGTTAGCGAATTAATCATACTAAAACCAATTACAGATAATTGCGGCTAATTTTTTATAGGCAACCTATCCCTAATCCATTGCATACTTCCTTAACATTCACTTAAAATTGGTTGTATCAAAAAAACAGATACCTGCAAAATCGAGCAGTGGGATCCTGTACTACATGGTCAAGTCTATCGGACTTTAACTTCTTTTATTTGTGTGGCTGTGTTATTATTATCTGACAAAAAAGACAAGAAAAACTGCATGATGAGATGTTTTTTTATGAAAATACCGTAGTGCAGAAAATTTTTTCTGAGCATAAGACGTAGTTATGGGAAAATGAACGTTTTTACAAAATTACACTTTTAAATATGTTCTATAGTTTTGTGGCGGATTCATGTTTCAGTTTGTTTTATTTGGGATACTCGCCTTACTATTTTTTGGAAAATGGGACCCTTTTGGTCCGGGTCCCTACACTTTTAATGCTGTTAAAAATAATTTAAAAAAATAATAGTAGTGGATACATTTTATGGAACAGTTTACTATGGAATGTAACAAAATTATACAGAGTGTTCCAAAAAAGTTATAAAGTTCAATACAGACTTTGCTATTTCCATTGAAAAAAAATTAGTCCTAATGTATATTTAAATATGGTTGGTAAAAAAAAAATATTACTATTCATTGATAAGTCAAAAAGTTATGCAGTAAAGCAACGTTCATAATGCCACCTCTCTTAAAATCTAAAAAGAACTATATCATATAATTTTAGCTTATCAAATAAAATTTAACGTGGTAATAAACACAAAACACTTTTAGATCTTAAATAATATAAATAAAACTATATAACATAAGCGAAAATACAAAGAATGTGCAGTTTTTCTTTTCATTTTTGTCGGATAGTAAAGTAGGAGAGTTCGTGAATAATTTTGGGTAGGTTCTTTAGGCACTTTGAAAATTTCTGTAATTGTCCTAAAAGGATCCCTTAATATAAAAATCAAGGTCTGGCTTAAGGGTAGCGACCCCCTAACAACCATTTTTTTTTTAATTTTTGGTAATCGGGAACAATGACATTATTAGAGATATATTCGTTAAGATCCATTATAATAACCCCTAAAAATTTTTTAACGTTTAGTATTATTTGGGGTTATTTAAAAAAGTTATTGTAAAAGCGGTTTTTGGCAAAAGTCGGTAGTGCCTGTTTTCTTTAGCAAAAATTATTTGTTTTTTAAATTTTTAGTAATATCTGCCGTTATTTAGGACAATGACACTATTAGAGGTATATTCGTTAAGATCCATTATTATAACCCTAACTCAATCCGTCTTTTATTCGCAAATAACGATGAGCGAGGCCGGCCTTGGTCTTGCAGCAAGACCAAGACTAAGCCCAAGACCAAAACCGGGGTATGCAAGATCAAGACCAAGACCAAGACCAAGACCGAGGAGTGTAAGACTACCCATGACCAAGACCGACCTGCAAGACTCTTGCTCTTCCGCTTTTTTTTATATTATTGTAATCAATTTTCATATTCAATATACAAAAGTATTTTATATAGACATGACAAAAAATGTGTCGAAAACTGCCAAAAAAGGCGATTATTTAATGAGTAACAGGTTTCTTTAATAAAATAATAATTAAATCAAAGACCTTGTTCTTTTATACAGTTCTCTAACAACGATAACGAGTAAATTCAATAACATGTTTCAAAAATAACAAAATTGTGACTCAATGGTCCGACAATGCTCGATATCTTCGAAACCGTTCACGAGAGACAAAAACTAGGGGTACAAAAGTTATAGAAGCTGAAAATTACTTTTGTATTCATTGAATAAAAAATAGTTATAAACAAGTCTCCGTTAAATCTGATACTAACCCCATGGCACGACACTTTTTTAATTTTTTTTTGTTGCGTTACTGTACCATCGAGTAACCGCTTTAAACTATAATCGAGTAAAGTTTAAATATTTCTTATTCAAAAAATACATTAGTGCCACTTCTATTCTAGTGACAAATGCCTGGCACGATACTTTATATTTTTTCAAGCCCCATGCTACCGAGAGAGAGATTTAACATTAGAAAAAGATGCATGGAGACGCTGTCCAAACTTGATGCGAACATTGGGCGTCTCAGTTATGACAATGATAATAATTATGAAAATAAAGGCGACCATGATGATAATCATGACAAAGGGACGATGATCATTACAGTAGTGACGATGATCATGACGATAATGATGATGATAATCATAATTATATTTAATGATAATTCCATATATATGATATTTATGTTTTTTCTTAATTTTATAGTAGAATTTATGAAAAAAAATTGCATTGTACTTCATTTTTATACTTTATAAAATACTCGTATAAATAATAAAAAATTACTTAAAAATCACTATAATTGTTCATCAGATGTTTATTTATGTATTCCCAAATGTTTCTATAATAGTTTGTATAAGTAATAGCATGGGACTTGAAGAAATATAAAGTATCGTGCCAGGCATTTGTCACTAGAATAGAAGTGGCACTAATGTATTTTTTTAAAAAGAAATATTTTAACTTTAATTTGATTATAGTTTAAAGCGGTTACTCGATGGGTACAGTAGCACAACAAAAAATAAAAAAAGTGTCGTGCCATTGGGTAAGCACCAGATTTAACGAGGCACTTGTTTATACTTATTTTTTATGACTTAAAACTAAATTTTAAAATTAGTTTCAAGCGGTTACTCGATTGGTACAGTTCATGTCCAAAAAATGTACCTTCGAAAAAACATAGCAATTTTATGCACCATATTTGCCCTGGCACTAAATGATTTTTTAAATAGATACAGTGAGTAGTATTATTTAAAAAATATTTCATCCGGTTACTCGATAGACCAGGTTTTTTGCAGCCAGCTCTTAGACTAGAAATTTCAAGTGCATGCAAAGTTTTTTAATAAAACCTCAAATAAAAAAGCTTGTTAAAAAAATATTTTCCTCGCTATTTTTTGTTTTTAAAACGGAAATTCCCTTAACTGTTGTTTTACTTTAAAGTACTTTTTGTTTTTTTCGCAATTTATACAAGCTGAAATGTTATTTCTATCGATTACCACCGCCATGCACTAGTTATTGGAAGATACTCTTAAGTAGTAAAATATGTTACTTTATATTTGTATAAAATGCTTTTATGCTGTTACTGATATTTAAATGCTGTTAACATGTTTTTTTTTTCATTTTGTTTTTGGGCAATCTGCTAGGTTATATGAGTCAATTGGGCTGGGCACACTCAGTCTCCATACGAGAGGTACCCAACAAGGATTTTTAATACCTAAGTATGCTAGTGGCCTGAATATGGGTAGCTTTATTGTTAGTGGTGATGATGAAATCGCTAAATAAATTTTAAATATTCTAAGAAACAGAAAAATACCTAGCCCTTTATGGTTTTAATATTATTTGCAAAAAACAGTATTGTAACTTTCTTAATATAACCATGCTGTTTCGTTAAATACGGTAGTCCAACGGACCTTAGAAGTAAAAAACTATATTTGTAAAGTGGTTTTAGGAAAATTATTTAGGTTCCTTAGTAAGTACAAGTTAAGACTAACTCTGTTATCTGTCTCTCTCTCTTACAAGTTTAAATGGCCATTTGCAGGGTTAACTCGAATTTATAATAACGGGCCTTAACCTTACCGAATATAGGGATATAGTGTCATTGTCCGTAAATAACGGTATATATTTCGGACAAACAAAAACAAACACTACCAACTTTTGCCAAAATAGTCATTTTCCTAACAAGTGCGCAAAGTGATACTTAGTTTATGCAAGCAGTCAAGTGCGGAAAAGTCACTTTGCGCAAGCGTTAGGAACAAAATTTTTCCTACGAGCGTCAGATAATACCAATATTAAAGCAATGATTATTTTTTAATTTATGTTTAATCTGAAAGAAATACTACAACATATTTATAAATGGGAATTATTTGTTGATAACATTTACAACAAAAGAACAGTTATTAGCATATTGTAAATTAATTGCAGAACCTGTAATTTCATTTAGCGGGTGGTTTATGGAAGCGCTTATTGTACGGCTTGATGAAGGTTGACTTAGCTCAGGAGGGGAGTTGTTCATGGTCAATATTTTATTCGACATATCCTTTTTCTGATTTGTGGATTCATCAATGTAGCTCTCAGCTACAGCGTTGATTTCAGCCCCAAGTCGCTTGACATTGGTAATTCCTTCTCCAGAATTCGCTAACATAGTCGCAGAGGATCGACGAAAACTATGTCCAGTGTACTCTTCTGGATTTTTTAATTTTAGGTATGCAGCAATTTCTGAAGGCATTTTACCTATTGAATTTATTCCACACATTGCGTACTGCATGCTCCTTGTTTATACTGGACAAAAAACGTCTGTGTGGGGTATGTGGTTTTCGCAAATTTGCATATTTACGGTACAATTGCAGATAAAGTCCGTTATTTGTTTCATCGGACACTACAAAATTCTGGAAGTGTTATTTTTACTGTCAGGAATTTTCACCACTATCAAATTTTCATTATCCTGTATGTCATCAATCATTATTTTGTAAGTTCATCTCTCCTACAAGCACCGGCTAATCCAAAAATTGTAGCAACTTTTATTAGAAGGTAAATATTATCAGGTGCTTCTTTCATGAATCTTGAAACTTCTTCTTTGCTGAAAGTTTTTGATTTTTTTGCCCGGTATCCCACGTTTTGGTGTTTAAGTAGTGATGTTAACTTGAAATATGAACTTAAATCAAGGTTCCTTTTTACTTTGAGGACACATTTTAACATAGAGTACTCACTCCATAAAGTATTAGGTTTATATGTTTTTTGCAAATCCGCAAAATAGGCCAAGAACACTTCTTCTTTAATACTTTTTGACCCCTTGCTGGAGCACCAGTTTTCGAAATGACTATATTGATTCTCATATTTTTCACGAGATTTTGCTGGTAATAAATTAAAACTTACGGTATTTGCTGCATCCAGGATAGAATCTGGTAGCTCCTCATCGGAACTACTCATTTTAAATAATTATTTTTGTCGGATTTTTATTTAATTAAAAAAAGATACTATGACGCCTTTTCATTAAAAATGCTTGTTTGTATTGAAATTCATTTGTGCAATTGCTTGTTCCTATGGAAACGAAGAAAAAATCTGACATGTGTTAAAATCACCAAGATTACATATTGTTGCTTGAATTGTCATAATCATTTATTATTATTATACAAGGTAATTTAAAAAAAAAATTGTGTTTTAGTTGAAATATTGAAAATTACGAAGTAACAAACAAAAAAGAGAATAAACTAAAACTTGCAATGGCTTCGTATATTGCATGAAATAGCCTACAATTACTAAAATAAATATAAATCTTGCTTACCTGTAAGATTTTAGAGTAGTTTTACTTTTCCACACGGCGTGCAGAAAAGTTCACTTTTCCGCACGCCGTGCGGAAAAGTGCAACTTTGCGCACTCAAATGCGTGCGAAAAGTGGACTTTTCCGCACGCCCGTAGGAAAAAGTGCTTTTATTATACCAAACAAAACTACACACTAAGAAAAGAACATTTTAATTTAAATAATGCTAAAAAATAAAAAATGTGCTCATGTCGTTTTGCATTTCAGTCTGATGGAAACAAAAAAATATTGTCACTGATAATGGATTACGTAAAATATAAGGACCATATAAACATAAACATTTAATAAAATCTTAATATTTTTTAAATATCTAAAAAATATCCATCTTTTCATATTTAATATTGTTTGGCCAAAGAGTGTTGTAACCTTTAGGCAGGATTTAGTACTCGACCGAGGATCTTAGGGATTTAGTACTTGACATCGGTCGAACGGAGCTATATCAATAAAAGTGTAAGATCAACTACAGTGTGGAGCTCATAGACTGCTATGCGTTCTGCATTGTTGTGATCATACTTTCATTGATATAGATCTGATCGACTGATGTCAGAGTTGACCGGCGGTTGAGCCTTAAGCGGGGTAGGTGGCGCCCCTATAATCGTTGTATTGCCAGCGATGGTTTTTAGTAATACACAGAAAAAACACTATTGAATAACAAGGCTTTGATTGTTTGATTTTTTATTTATCCAATTAAAGTTAAAATTTATTTAATAAATTATGTTTGGGACAAATAAGGAAAAATAATTGATGCTATTACAAGTATTATATTCAGACCATATCAAAATAGTATTAAGTTAAAATATCTTGTTATCATGTAAATGATTCTATTATTTAAAACTAAGGGAAATCTGTACTTCCTTGAAAATCACAGAAATACTTGTGTTTAAAGCTTATGTAATCCAGGAAAAATTTGCAATGTTTATTGCAATGGCAACTTAACTTGGGTTAAATTAAAAGTGTCGTACGGTGAATACCAATATTCCCTTCGCCTTAAACAATTCTGTGATTGGCACAATATCGTGACCATTAACGATAGCAAAATTAAAAACAACGTCCCACCTTCATCTCGGTATTCGGCAACTTCGGCGCTGGCTGAACTGAACGACAACAGGTTCAGGGTTCAATTCAATGGTTAAAGTCAATGCTTGTGTAGGTCCTAATTATTCTGTCTTTAGTAATTATACCTATTAATATAATAAATAACTTGCTGGTTTCCTGGCGTTGAACTCCTTGATACAAGTATTTGCAGGTAAGTTAAATTATACGACATTTTTTCCTATGTTTTGTTGTATAGAATAACGAAAATTTATCATGGCGACATGGTGGCAATCTGGCTATCTCGATGGCTATCTAAACGATTTTTCCTAATGATATATTTGTATACAAATTTTAGAAATAGGGGTTTTTTCTACTTTTATTTAAAAAAAAGCCTTTATTATGATGGATGAGCTGGGTTAGGGTAAAGACAAGTACTAACTGTTACCATCAAGAAACTTTTTTTTTGGAAATCAATACTAAAAAAGTTTCCCATGTGGTACAAGGATTTTTAAATGTAATATTCTATTTTCAAGGGACTTGCAAATACATTTTAAGGATTGTTTAGAAAAATACATTTAGGAGAAAAAGAAAATACATCAGATCTCGATACAATACATGTGCTTTTGGAGGTACCTGCTGATGATTTAACATTTGGTTTAACTGTAAGTGTTTTACTTATTATACAGGATAGTCCAATTTATTTTTAAAAACCTGTTTGATGAGATGAGAGGCTAATGTTGGTCCTAATCAAACAGCTTAAAAAGTCTACTTCGTTTTAGGACATTCATGTAGCCAAGACTCCCTGCACTATAGCAGAGACCCCGTGTACTGTGACAGAGATCCCTTATTCTGTGGCAAAGGCTCCAGGTACATAAAGTAGTACTGTAAGCCTTAGGTCAGCAAGTCCCTTGGCATCTACAAGCTCAGCAACTTCCTGAGACGACGTCACCAATGAGTACATAATTGTTCCCACCGAAAACAGAACAGAAGTTCATTTTATGAGGCTGAAAACCTTTGGACGCCAGACTTTCAGAAACAGTTTTCGGAATTCGATTTTAAAACCCTATTAAATGTAGTACAGATTAATATTTAGTCAATAAAACACTTGTATTTAAACAATTAAAGTATTTTATTACAATAAATACTACATCAAATTAAATTAACTGTGGGTTAAGGTTGTTTAAATGAGACTCTACTTTAAGATAAATAATAATAATTTTTGTCACAAAAAATTAGATTTATTTTTAATAGAGTTAATATTAATGTATTTTACACCTACTATTTGTTCCAGATTATACCTATTTTAATGAATCGAACTTTTCATTGCATTTCACATAGCCATTCTTATGTTAGTTTAATTAGGTTTTGATATTGTTTAAATAAGATTACAATTTACTTCAATGATTTTTATGTTTGAACTAATTTCAATGAGATATGCACAAATAAAAGTAAGATATTCATTTATTTAATCACAAATGTCATTCAGGTATTGCAAATACAGTACTCCATTGACTCAATGTGTATCCCATTCATACTATGAAAGAGTTTTCTGTGTGTAGATGCCGCTCGTCTCCCAAAACCTGAAAAGTACTATGCTACTTAAATCATAAACGAATTAGGATTTTTGTAAGGGACAACATGTCAGCTGATCGTTATATGCATGAGATTAAAGAACCTAATATTTTATTCCTATCTAATCTTGTATTTTATTAAAATAACGCTCGGCAATAAAGCTTTTAAACCATAATCACCACGGCCACCAAGATCTCCTAACCTTAGCCCCATTGAGTGAGACATGCTGGGTAGAGGCATAACTAATTTACCTACTCTCCAGAGCCATAAGAGGACCTACTGTTAGTTTGGTGTCCGATGTCTCGAGAGATAATTAATCATTTAATCAATCGATGTCTAGACGTATCATCAAACCTCCATTTAAATATTTTTATATTTAAAGATTAGTTATTCAGATATGCATTCTAAAATCTACCACTAAAAGTTTATTCTAACCACACATACACGTAAACACATTATGCAAAAAGAAATTACTGACAATGGTAAATAAATTTTCTTTGGCCATGTAGAATTAAAGTTCCAGATATTTTCATTTTAGTTACAGAAAATAATTTCCTCTATTTAGTATTATGCATTTAAATGCAAGGCTTACCTTAACTTAAAATAAAAATGTGAACTTCTCTAAACCGTTTAAGGTAAAAGAAAACAATCCAATTACGGACTTTAGGGCATTAAACTTCCTGGCTCAGAGTTTTAAAGATAAAAATGTAATTTTATCTGATCGCAATATTGGCTAAAAGATAACAGCTAAAGGGCTATTTGTGGGATTGGAAAAAGGTGATTTTTATCTGGGATTAATTAAATGAAAATTTAATTTAATTTTAAGCGGATCTTTATTTCAATAAATTGTTCATTTTAACTGAATTAAAAGTGTAGGCCATATTATTTAAAGCATATTAGACAATGCTTAAATATTCAAAATAAATCTAACGTTTGATCTTAGCAGACTAGTAATGCCGTCAAGATGAAAGATTCAGGACTTTTTTCTTGTCTCGTCAGATCGAGACAAAAGAGGGATTATTTTTTGCTCCAGACGAAATAAAAAAACGTACTTCTCCTTCCAAGATAGAGTACTCGAACGAGGTATCTCGTTCTCCTGATCAGCGATTTTGACACATAATGACAAAACAAATTTTTTGTAATACCATTTTAAAATAGAATTAAAAACAGAAATAACGATTTTATTAAAAAATGTATCCTTACAAGAAACAAATAACAAGAAATAAGTTAACATAAACCGAGGGACTTAATATTGCAGTCTTTGGAACAATCATGAAAATAAAAGAAAAAGGGACGATGCAAATAGAAACTTACACACTTGCGCCCTTAAAACTTTTATTAATAAAAGTAAATGACAATCACAAAGTTTTGAATTGTTAAAACGAAGAAAAAATGTCTTTAAAAACTGTTACCATAATGTGCATTTATAGTCATAGTTATTCTTGTTTTTTTATTGTTTATTTTTACATTTGTTGGTGTCACACAAAAATACCTATTTTAAAAATAGCATTAAAAAAGTAGTAGTAAAAGTAATCTAGTGACCATTTAGGTCTTACAAGAAGCTTTTATGACTTAAAAATTTACTTAAAGAAGTAAAAGTATCAAAGACAAATTAATAAATTAGTCCAGGGAAGTTAGAAAATTAATGGGAAATTTTTAAGGCCAGCAGATATCGGGATGCGGTTTTCTGCATTGTGTTCAGAAAGGAATAAAGTCTTTATGGGTGGTTATGCCATCCAAAATGCATTCTAGTGCAGTAAATGCACTTTGCAATTGCATAATTACTTGCAATATTATAAGAATGACTGGAGCTCGAAAAAATCGCTCAAAAATCGTTATTTTGGGATCGGGATTTTTGGGGATGTCGAATGCAATTCTGGCATTAGTATTACCCGGAGTTGCTCCAGGGTCGCTCTGTGGGGGTGCCCGAGGGGTGATTGGGGGAGAAATTGCAGCGTCCAAGAAAAACAGCCGAAAATCGTTACTCGGGGGGTTTTCGGGGATGCCGAAACTAATTCTGGCGTTAGAATTACCCGGGGGTATAAATTATAAAAAAATTAATTTAATATTAAATTATAATACACATATTATAAAAACAATTCCTTTGCAAATCTTTTTTGCCTCGAAACTGAATTTGAAAAAGACGCCAAAGCTATCAAGAGAGTAGAGTATGGTTACTGTGGGGACCGGCGCGAACAGAAATTTCTTGACTAAAGAGAAAAAATATGGAAATAGAGAGACCTTAAATATGTTGGAATGGGAGTGGAAATTGGAGAATGGAGAGCTCAGTCCTGTCATCATGACCCAGGGAGCCGGTCTCGAGGAAATTTTAAGTAATATCTCCTGTTCCTGTGAAACTGACTGTAGCACAAGGAGCGGGTACCGACGAAGTGGGTTGGAATGCCCACTTGCATGCAAGCACTGCAATGGCTATTGCTCAAACCAAAAAGGCACTTTCAACTAGGCTGAGAAGATGAAGAAGGGGAAGAAAAAGAATAGTTTAAAGAAGATATTTAGTATTTAAATTTAAAATTAAACTTTATTATGAATAATTTAATATTAATAAAAAGTACAATTTACTGTTTAAATAAAGTATTATTTTCATATTTTTGTGATTTTTCACTTTCTTTGTTACCTTTCCCCGCAGAGCCACCGCCGAGCGCCCCCTCTAATTCTAATGCCAGAACGAGTAACGATTTTCGGCTGATTTTTATGAACGCTGCAATTTCCCCCAAAATCACCCCCGCAGAGCCACTCCCGAGCGTCTCCGGTAATTCTAATGCCAGAATTGAATTCGACATTCCCGAAAACCCCCGAGTAACGATTTTTGAGCAATTTTTGCGAGTTTCCAGTCGTTCTTATAATATTGCAAGTAATTATGCATTTGCAAAATGCATTTATTGCATCAGAATACATTTTATTAAAAATGGCATAACTACACCATATAGACTTTTTTCCTGAGAGCCTTCTGAACACAATGCAGAAAACCGCATCTGGATGTCTGCTGACCTTAAAACTATCTTTATTTCGGTCGATTTTGATCTAAATGCCCTGGACTAAATAAGGTGTCCCATTAAAAAAATGTTAGTTTATGTCTTATTTGTTTTGATTTTATTCAAAGTATTTTTCAGGATTCCAAGAAAAAAATATACAAGGTGGCTATTTCGCATTTTTTTTAATATGAGGAAACAACTGTCTCTTTAGTTCTTGTTAAATGACTCGGTACGTAGAGTTTCTACCAGTATAGGCAAAAAATTTAGTGTGCGCAAATTATAAATTAAAAGCCACGCTTATTTCTATTTCTATCTTATTTCGTTTTAAAACAAACGTCAAAACATGGAGATTTATGTATAATACAATGATCGGAGAAATTTGCGATTAATATGGAAAAATGATCCACCTTTAGAACTTACCCGGTATATAAAATATAATTACTTTTCTATAAAAATTTAGTTAACATTAAAAACAAGCCGCCACTGCCTAACTCAAATATTAATTAATAACGTTTCGTTATTAAAGCTTGTAACATTTAATAAGTTAAAACGCGTCTGGGTGTAATTAAACACTGACCAATATTTTGCCGGCGCAATTATAAGCTAATACAACTTCCGGGTCTGATCGATAATCTTTACCAACGCCGTTTGGCTGAATAATTAAAGAGGCATTTGTCTCCATTAGAGTCGCTTAATTGATGTTCTCAGTTTCTTCCCTTCCAATGACGGATAGCTTTTAATATAGGAAAATCTACGAGTATAGAGCTTGTTTGCTTTAAAAACTTGATAGACGTTTAGTAATGGGAGAATGATTATGATATTTTTAATAAAAAATTGCTTTTGAAAATTTTAGACGTTTTTTGACCTTGCCTTTTGTTTATAGAACTTTTATTGTTTAGGCATCAATTTCGTCTTATTTAAAATAAAGAATAAAAAAATACTTCTCCCAAGTGGATCCATTTTAGCGTTACCTACAACTTCAAAAATTCTGAGAATTGGGGCGTTTTCGATGTGGCCAAGGCTGGATTTATGCAAAGGCTGAGTAGTCTGAAGCCTAGGGCGGCAAATTTACGATTAATTTTTAAAAACATGCAATCGGTAATTTTAATGATATAATTAATGATTTTTTGCCTATAACACAGGCCCACGAAAAAAAGTGGTGTGTGCTGGGTGTCAAACTAAGATTTTTTGGCGTAGTTTTTCCGCTGAACACGAATCTAAAGCCAATATTGAAGGTCAAACAGCAAAAAAACGAGAAACCTCCAAAAAACCGAGACGGTACATTTACCGGCAGAAACCTGCTCCTTCGGAATGTTTGGACTAAGACTATATAAACTATAAGAGCTACAATAAAATTCATTAAACAAAAACGAAAGCTTTCTAAATTTTCTATAAAAAAGTTATATTAACATTTTTGATAGGATAAATAGTAAAGGAGATATAAACGAAAATGTAATTTTGACAAAAAATTTTAGTCCAAAATAGGAAAAAAATAATTTTTATTAATGTGACTTTTGGGTTTTTTATTAATAAATCATTTATTTTATTTATTTAAATTCCAAATTACTCAAAATTTGCAAAAAAAAATTCAAAAATAAAAAATAATAATTTTCAATTTTTTTTCAGAGGTATACCTTGAAGAAATCCTGAAAATTTGTTTTTTTTGATTATAACTCGAAAAATACTGCATTTATACCAAAAGGTTATATATCTTAAATTATCGGCCTTGTAAAATTGCATAGTTTATCTTTTACAAAGTTTTGTGTATTTTTTATAATTTTTAAGATATTGACGTCTCAAATTTAAAAAAAATCGTTAATATCTGAAATAACGTTTTTTCTCGATTATTTGCTGTTTGACTTCTTTTTTTGTACATAGTTCCAAAAATAACTTATATGTTTTAACATTTTAATTAATATTCTGTTTTTATATTATGAAATTTGTTTGTTCTAAAGAATTGTTATTTAATTTTCTGTATGTTTTACTTATGTTAAATTTGTTTATTAAATTTTTATAAGAATTACTAATGAAGCTTACATAACCATATATACGTATAACCATAACATTTTACCATTATTTATCTGGAAACTGTGCAAAAATCATTTATCATCGGATTATTTATAAATTATATACCATCATAAAGTGAACGTTGTCTGTGTGTTTTTTTCGCAATATACTTTAATATTTTTAGAATTTAATGACATTTTTCAAAGTGCTTTCATTATAATCTTTTAAAGTTTAACGCAAGCCAAAAACTAAACAATTTTGTTTTTAATATCAAATAATCCAGTGCTAAGAAATCGAGGTCACCGCAATTTTTTTTTTCGAGGCACCAGCGGAGAACTGCAATAAATTCGTTATTTCTTTATATATTTGTACTAAAATTATTTAAAATATTCTTCCAGTTTTGTATTATAATATACTGATTTTCTAAACAAATCTGTAATAACAATATGTTATAAAAAATTCTTGAAAATAGGCCTTTTTTGATCGACTAAATTACCCATACATCGATAAATTGACATGTTTGATGCATGCTACGTCAAAACGCCCCAATTCTCAGAATTTTCGAAGATAAAAAAGTTGTAGGTTACGCCAAAATAAATCCACTCACAAGGTTTGAGATAAGTATTTTTTATTTCAAAATTTAAGACAGGACCAATGTCTAATTACTTATGGAGTAATTTAATACTGTTTAATTCTACAATTTTATTATGTTCCGCGTAATGAGTTGAAATTAGCGTATTTTTTAAACTCTTTATCACTAATATTATTGATAAACTTAAGATTTGTAACATGACAGCTTTTAGAAGTCTTTAATGTATTTTGATACTTTAAAATCAAATTTAAACAGAGCAGAATTTTGCTTAATGAAACTAAATTACGAGCTTGAAGTGCCTTTAAATCGGTGGTTAAAATTTT